>JASAND010023082.1:0-82562 GCA_030248195.1 Trissonchulus latispiculum
CTACCAGATACTGTCCACAGGCTGCTATCAAAAACGTTTTTGAAAAAACATGACTACATTTTTCAAATACAAATGCGGAGTATTTATTATGCAAGATAAAAGAGTTGCCACTTAGTAGATGTATTTTGCAAAAAAAGTGCCCCAGAACCCGGGACCCTTTTTTAGTTGCTTTGATTGCTGCTTTCAAGCTAAAGTTGTCGCTTGTCAAAGTTGGGAAAAGTAGGCAAAATCCAGGTTGCACATACATTTCAAAATAATTTTGGAAAACCGAAACTGGTTTCATTGTATGCATTTAGAAACAGAAAATGTTAAGCTACAGTTTTACATAAAAATTGCTTCCTAACTACAAGCAATGAATGAGAGAAAATGTTAAGCTACATTTGATATAAAAAGTGCTTCCAAGCTAAGAATGAGTAAAAGGGCTCAAAGTTGATGTCTCCAAAAGGAATTACTATCTTAAGAGAAGGTGAAATTTGCAGCACGATCAACCTTTTTATTTATTTACAGGTAATTACTTATTGCATAGAGTATGACAGTATACTTATTCTATACTATCTAAAGTAAAAATTATTAACGATTTATACATTTAAGATCACTGTTTTCATCACTGTATTGATTTGAAAAATTTGGATGCATTTACTTTGAATGAATATATCTCAAGAAGCGAATACATGTTAATGCATGGTTAAATGGTTATTGCAGCTGCTTTCCTTGAACGAAAATTCTGGATTCTTATACAACAAATTTATTAATAGCTACTTTAATAATTTGGGTTCGTTCAAGAGCCTTATTATCTTTCTACCAATTCTACCTTATCTTTCTACAAAATCCAAACAACATAATGCGAAATTATTTGTACCAAACGTTGGAAAACTTTATAAAAAGCTAATTTTAATATGCTTTCGGATGTGATATGGGTATATTAATGAGCTTGAATTGAGAGAAGTATTTAAAACATCTGCTCTATCAGAAAAGTCATTTTAATGGTCAATTTAATAGATTTCCTTTTTGGGGGACTTATTGTCACGGTCTAGAAATTATATATCATTGACGATCGCAAGCACGATTGTGCACTTCAGAATATTCAGCGCGAAGGGAAAGATAAACAGAGACAACGTTTTGGTATGCAGCTGGAGCGTTCATATTACGTTACGTTTATTGATACTAATAATACTTTGTCATACGGTTAATGGATTTGCATACTACATAGATGCGATAAATATAGTTTGTGGATTTTATGTTCAGTCCAGCCACGACTCCATTTGAAGGACACTCGTAGCGAAGCAACTCTCCACCGCTGCCTCCAACAAGCCTTGTGTCTATGGTAGTACTACTGTTGGCTACACTTCGACAAATTAAGCCAATGCTGTTGACGTAGAAAGATTTATACCCATACAAGCCAGTCACGTCATGTCGATGCGGACAAGAGAGTTTGCTGAAATTGGAATCACATGTAGATTACACGAGTTCATAAATCATTGCACTAATTAATTGAGTAAAACCAGTTTTTTGTCACTGAAACACACATTGGCCTAGCCGGACTGATTCTGTAAACACGCGAAACAACATGAACATAGACAACATGGGCATTAGTAGTGTTGGTTGATAGGTTACAATTATCAGAGATAATACAAATATGTTATTCCATATATACAATATGGCAATTTCCAAACGTGGACTGCACCAAAAAGTTTAAGGATAGCAGTGGAATTGCAGCAGACTAATTACTGTTTTCCATTCGAAAATCGGACTTAGTCTTTTGCTATTCCGCAGCTATTCTTAAGCAAAGGTTTGTGCAGTACAGCGTAAATCAAAACAGATGGTTTAAACTTGTACGTTATCAAGTCAGGTTACCTACTTCTCGCATCCAATAGGGTTTCCGTATATTCCTCTAGTGCTGCCCTCAGGGTCTCCAAAGCAAGAAAGTCTAACAGACTGTAGATATTTATCACTAGAATGAAGATGCAACCCAGACATGGCATGACCGTCAGGGCAATTATCCTTTTCCACTATTCCATACTCTTGTCCAAAACTTCCTGGATATGTACTGATTAAGTATTCTGAAGATAATTGTAAGAAACATTGTTAAGTATATACAAAACCAAGGGCACTGTATTGTTACATTAACAAAAGTTTAAGTGTTATCATGCGGGAGGTAACGGGAGGTGATATTCTTTAAGGGAAGGAGAAACAATTAATGGACATACCAACATAAAAGGGTTTCTTTTGTTTGTGAAAAAAGCGGCAACTCAATAAGCAGCTTTATCGCCTAACTATTCCACAAATCTCTATGTTTGAGAGACATAAATACTTTGCTCACACTTTTACTTACTTACTTTTACCAAGACTACATAATAACTAAGAGTGTGACAAGCGTCAAGCTCTTAGTTATTACGCTTGGGACATCATCTGCACGATAACGGCTGCCCCTCCCACAATAAATCCCATCACTTCAAAGAAATTTGCACGCTATATTTGTGTGCTGAAGCTAGCAACAGACCGCACATTGAACCAACTGAGTAGTTGTGTTTTTCAGCTATAGAACACAAACATAGCGTGCAAATTTCTTTGAAGTGATGGGTCTAATTTGTGGGGTGGGGGTCAGCCGTTATCGTGCCGATGATGTCCCAAGCGTAATAACTAAGAGCGTGACGCTTGTCACACTCTTAGTTACTGTGTACTCTTGCTTTTACTTAGCTAATATTCGAAATTTATAGTTTTCGGTCGCGTTGTAGCCAGCTATGAATAGAGGGTTAAGTGCGCGGTGGGTTTCCCTTATTCCGTTTCTTCCTCCTTTAATTTTCCAAGTTCCCGCTTTGCTGTTTATTGTTATTTTTTAAATTATTTTTGAGAAGCTTAGCCAGGAAGGTTGGACCTTTTTGTGTGTCAGGGTGCTGTCTGGTGACTGGTGCTATAATATTTGATTATTTCTTTTGTATTTAGTATGTCTTCGTACAACAAACTTGTTGCACTAAATCAATAGATTACTGTCGGCTTCATTATGTAAGTAAGGTAAGCGGTTTTGAGGTTAGCTGGTCATGCACACACCCGAGTTCTTGAAATTTTCAAATTATTTAGTCTTTATTTACTGCAGTACACAATAATTCTACACTAGTAATAGAACAAAATCATATTAGAAACAAAATTGTTGAATTTTTAGAAATTAAACGAAGTAGAAATTTACGAATTTTTCAAGAACAATTTACAGTGAAAATTATTGGGCCGTAAGGATAGCCACGAGCTCAGTTACCAAAAGTGAAAGAAAAGGAAATAGGAAAAATCAATGAATCAATGGGGGAAGAGAAAAAACATTTGAGGTTTAATTGGTACACACGAGTGTAACTAACGTCATACACTCTGCAGTCTTGTCGCGAGCCATTGCTCTGCACGCTAGCGCCCATCTTCGCCTTCCGCAATTGCGTGCCTAGTGGATCAGTTTGTCCCAGCACGCAATTGCGTAAGGTCATTAATTTCCATAGGATGCCCCCCGCAAGTGTGACCAATTAGGCTTGGTTTGCTGTAGAAACGTGTGACCATACGTTTATTGGAAATTGCTTGCAGGGTACTGATTCGCCGGAAAGGGGGACCACTGTGAACTGCGCAACTGTGAAAGGAGGGATGGGCCGTTAGCACGCTAGGTAATAGAGAAGCACTTGGCATTTGTCACACTGTTACATATTATGTATTCTTAAGGCCACTAACAAGCTGTAGGCCCTTCAGACAACATGAAGAACGACTGCTCAATCTAAAAATTTCTTGAAAGCAGTGTAATCTTACTGCAAGTTTCAAAGCAAGAGCTAGCAGTGTTATAGAACAGACACCATGGGCCACCCTGTTGACCATCAGGATTGCGACAGTGATTCTGTGGAAGTTCATCTCTTCTAATTTCCAACCTTTTATCATAAGAATAGTTATTCCATTTTGAAGTTACCCACTCATCGCAGCGTTGATTATCTCTTGTGATTGATTTAGTGCCGTCATACTCATTTATATCTCGACATTCTTCATGGTCATACCAGCAATTCTTTTTTATATCCAGACATGGCGTGGCATCTGAAATAGTGCAATTTGTTAAAAAATTTCATATTTTGCGTTTTTACTCTTCACTTCCTGCCTGAATATTTAGTAAACAATAGACAGATCCCGTGTCTTAGCAGACCAAACAAAAATGTTTTAGGCATAGCTTGGATATTGGTCTAGAAACCAACGTTTAATGCTTTTGTAATATGTAGTTTTTGTTTTCCCTTTTTTGAAGTCTTGATCCAATGTCTTATCTGAAGTATTCAATATACTATCATGCTTCTACGGCTTACCCAGACTATTTATATCTACCCCGTCCCAGTCGGTACTCCGTTTAGGAGTAGTGCTATCTGTCATGAGGTATTGTGGTATTGGGTATTAATTCGGCTAATATTTACACATGATAATTACATGATACATAATTACAATGTAAAGCTAGTAAATGAAACAATTTGTTTTAGGTAATTGATAGTTATAATATTGAATTAAACTTGGCTTTACATAAGTATTGGCATTTATATTATCAATATCCATCCGACTAAATAGAAGTTTGGATATGGACTTACATTCATGAACCTCTAAAAAGCACAGCTTGAGCCTTTTAGTTTTCACAGGTGAACTAATACTCCTCAGTGCTAAGGGACACAAATATCCATTATTGCGCAAGCAAACCTCAGGTTCCTATGCATTCCTTCGGGTGGTCTAATGCTCTCCAACCTAAACGATTGGTGGGAATACAAAGTGACTTTTTCGCCATGGCATTTTAAACACTGTATGTTCAAATGTATCATATTAAGAACAATTAAGTATAATGAAGGCATAAGCCACAATAACGTGGAATGGCGATAGTTTCCCCAGGTCTTGTGAGGTACACCGAATACGAAGTTTGATAGACTAATCGCAGTTTCCCTTTAAATAGAGAACGAGCAAGCTCAAAGCGTTTGTTCTTCAGTTTGGCTTTTGTTGTCTAACGTCTTCATCATCATCATCATTAGGGCCAGACGGAGCGGATCCACACAGCTGAGCAGTTAGTCCAACCGCCCAGCAACCCTGCAGGAAACCCATAACACCCGAAGGGGGCTTCCCAACGGACAGCCAAGGCAAGGCAACAGTCAAAATGTCTCTTCCGCGCAGCCTCCTTAGCTGGGCAGGAAAGGATCAGGTGGTCTAAGGTTTCGGTCTCCTGGGAGCAGTCTGGGCACAGGTCGGAGGGGTATGCACTGGGGTTGATTTCATTCCGATATTGAGCTAAAAGTAGGCTTTTTCCGGTTCGCAGCTGGAACAGGATGATTCTGTCACGTCTTGACAGCCCGGCTTCGTTGGACGGTGGACAGGGCCTCTGTCACCAAAGATTGACCTTGTTCGGTCATGAGAAATGCCACTGTGCCATGTTTGGGTAAAGTGCCGCCTGAGCACGGCTGATGCTGTAGGATAATCAATTGCAACCTCGTCTTGAACCATCTTCCCTCCATTTCTCGCTAGTCTGTCGGCCATTTCGTTTCCGGAAATTCCACAGTGACTGGGAATCCAGATGAGGCTAGCCGTTATGTTTCTCCTGTTAAGGCTATCTAGATGATTCCAGATGGCAGTTTCCAGATACGTACTTGGCAGAGCAGGTCCTCCAGACAGTTTCTGCACCGATAGTGAATCCGTACAGATCAGGATCAAATTAGTTCGCTGCAGCTTTCCATATCTTAGGACCCAGTCTAGGGCCTTTTTGATGGCAATGAGCTCCGCTCTATAGCTGGAACAGACAGTTCCAGCTGGGAAGGCGAGGTGCCTTCTACGCTCGGTGAAGGTTTCCACAACATAGACGCCGCTGCCTCCTCGTTCAGTTCCGCTTTCAACGGATCCGTCAGTCCATATGATGTAGTCAGCGGGCTGTTGGTTGCGGAGGTTCTGCAGTGCCATGGTTCTCTTTTCAGGAGGGAGAGATCCCTGTACGAGGTAGCAATTGATGTATCGGCTTCCAAAGTTGCTTGCTGGTGCCAGGGAGCAAATGGTGGGAGTTGGCTGACTGGCTCGCGTGGCCGCCCTGCCAGAGGAGTTTCATCCACAATTTCAGCGGTTCTGGATCTCCAACTAGGCTGGGTTTTCAGGATTCTGTGCCGGAGGCTATCTTCAGGTAGCCGCAGGCTCTTCTCATACATTTTGGAGGCCAGGTATTGGGATCTGAGTTGGAAGGGTTGGACTCCGGCCTCCATCTGTAGAGCTTCGACTCGGGGAGCTATGGCAGCCAGAAATAATTATATACGCCTTATTCTGTATCTTTTCAGCCGACTTGAGGTGAGTTGGGGCAACCGAAATGCCCCAGATTCCGGAACAGTATTCCAGGCCGGACCTTACAAAGGCCAGGTAGACAGAACGAAGGTCTTTTTTGCTGAGTCCCCAGTCTCTCCCAAGGGCAGACAGCATTCGATTGCGGGATCCCAACTTCGCCCTAAGCTGGGCAACGTGGGGGTCAAAGTTGAGAAGCTGGTCGAACGTTACACCCAGGAATGTGACTGATTCTTTTCCAGGGATGGGCTCACCATTGTCACCATTGTAGAGCAGCGCCAGGCGTCTTCTGGCTTCGGCGTCGTGGGTGGTAAATATCATGGATTCACACTTGTTGACATTGACCGCCATGTGCCATTTCTTTGTCCACCGATACAGGACCTCCAGGGCTTTCTGCAAGCTGACTTCTGTTTTTGCCACTTCTTCATCCTGCGACCACAGGGCAAGATCGTCAGCAAATAAGGAAGCCTGAATTCCCTCCAGCATCTTGTCCAGGATATCATTGATGAACACAAGGAACAGGAGTGGAGAGAGGCAGCTTCCTTGAGGTACCCCGTGATGGAGGTTTCTGTATCGGCTTCTTTTGGATCCAACACGGACACAGTCTTTGCGATCAGACAGGAATTGGTGGATACTCTCACGGCACAAACGGGTAAGCCGGACCTGAGCAGCTTCTGAATGATACCAGGTTTCCACACTGTGTCGAAAGCACGGGCGAAATCGATGAGGACCAGTCCAGTTCTTCTTGCCTTCTTTGGTTGGGAGAATCCATCTACTACTGACTGTGTCACTCTTAGGAACTGATCATCAGTAGCAGCTCCCGGGCGGAATCCAGCTTGCGCTGGGGAGAAGAATCCTCTGCTCTCCAGGAAATACTGGAGTCTGCGTTTCACCATTGCCTCCATCGATTTGGAGACTGCAGATGTAAGACTAATAGGGCGGTAGAAGCTGGTTTGGTCCACTGGTTTGCCACTTTTGTGAATAGGTATTATCATTGCTTATTTCCAGGAGCTGGGGATTTCACCGTACCTGCAGGACCTGTTGCAGAGTCTCAGAAGAGCATCGCCCAGGGGGTGCCTTCCTAAGCATTTCATTGCAGATTCCATCAGGACAATGGGCTTTCTTCAATTTGAGGTTGCTGATGGCGGCACTGAGTTTGGACATGCTAAAAGGGATGCAGAGAGTAGCTGAAGTGGGCGTGCAGTCGCATTGCCTTCGCATTTCCTCTCGGTTGCGTTTCTTCAGGATTACGTTGTTCCTGCCGGCCTCAGTATAACGTCTTCAGCTATGTCTGTAACAAAAGCAGGGATTTCGATGGAACGCTATGTTGCTGGCGCTCTCCGCGAGTGAACTTGCGATTTGAAAATGAAGTGGTGATATTAAGAAACGAATTGGTCTAATAACACGCCCGTATCACGCTGTTGGGTATCAGGCTGTCCTTGTTCGCGTCAGCATCGTGAAACGAAATTACTTATTACCTGGATTATGTTAATATCCCTACCTAGTCACCCATGCATTAGATTCCGTTATGTTTAAGCAACCTCTGCAACCTACAATAAAATTCCCAAAAGCCAGCGAGAATAAAAGCAATTAGTACGGCATGAGAAAGCATCATTTCTGAAATAAAAACAAAAGATTTGCTGATTTCAACATAGCGTTTCAGCTGTTTATTACAATGCTATATTACTACAACTATATTGGGAACAAAGCAGTTTCGTGAAATTGTTACAAAAATATTATCTTTATGCTGCGATCTCCAGAAAAGTGAAAACAAAAATAAAAAGAAGTGCAATTTAGGTTGGAATTACGTCGTCTTGTTGATTATATTAAGGATACTATGCATACAATTTTTTAAAGCAAGGTAGAATTAAGATATAATGCTGTATAATTGGTAGGCATGTATGCACCCTCTGCACGATTTCAACTCGGAAGTATTTTGGTATTTATTGGAGATGTTTTGCTTACCTTCGCAATGTGTGCAAGATATAAATTAATTAATTTCATTTAAGCCTAAGATTTCTTGATAAGCAGGGAATCTGGAATATGTATTTAGGAAAGCACAACAGTAAAAATCTGATAGGAGCGAAGGCTCAGAAAGACGGAAACTAATTTAGCTGTAAAATAATTTAACTTAATTTCAATTTCCCCTCGCTTAGGTTGACTCCCGTCGGTTTGGATGTCAATGTCGTATGTAGATTGAAATACCATGCACTTGCTCAAATGCATGATTATCCCATGCACTTGCTTAAGTGCATGGGTCGTTTATGCACTTGCGCAAATTCATAAACGTCCCATGCACTTAATCATATTCATACGACGTTTTATGAATTTGCGCAAATTCATATGCACTTACTAAAATTCATAAAACGCCCTATGAAATTACTCAAATTCATTGGCACTTAAACAGTAAACGGATACTTTTGTATATTTGAAAGAATTTTAAATTACTTTACCATTCTTTAGCTCAGCGCAAACATACATGCATAGTAAGTTACAACTTTAGCTTTCACAGATATTATCCATATCCAAAAATCCGAATCCATTCAAAAAATTATATGGATACTTATATAATTATATGGATACAATTATATATCAATACTACTTAAAAGTCCTTGGCCGAACAAGAAAACTGACACTGGAAATATTTGGAATTTGACAATGGGAATAAGCAAATAGCCAGTGCGCCAATTGGGCGATCTGCTAACAACGGAGTTCTCTGACTGGACCGACAGAGCTGTCGTGTTACAACACAAGATTTAGGCGAAATGCTGCAAGGTCAAATGATGAAACAGTCGACATTGTCAGAATTAGTTTTCGTCATTTAATAGAAAGAAAGACAACAGGTATGGCACTATTACTGGCGGCGGTAAACCATCATTGATTTGTATAAGCGTGAAATAAGTAGAATTCTTATGGATCTGCTTTCCGTGGACAACGATAGCGACCAACTCTGCTGCTTGAGCCAGTGAGGAAATACGTTGAGATCTGTTATGTAAGAACAAGAGAACAATTTCTGTTTCCCTCAACTGTGATTTATCTCATAAAATATGAAAAATCATTGTTCCAAAAATGTTTCTGGCTTGACCAGCTCTGACATACGGATTACATAGAATACAATGTTTATTGCAGTTGAAACTGTAACTAAGGCTGAAAATCATCTTAGTCAGAGCTTAAATTGAAACTAATGCAAATTTGAAGCTAAAACTGAAACTAAAGAGACTGAATCAAATAGTTTCAAGCGTTAACACATTGACTATGAGATTTGTTATACTATTTTTGTACTCTTGGTAAAACTAAGTGCTTACATACATGTATTTTTCTAAGCTTAAATTTTTGCCAGCACTTGCATAAATGCGTTGAGAACTATTTCAGCGAATTCAGTTATACTACAATGCGATGAAGTTCATTCGGGCAATGAAATATTACATAAAATACATATGCCATAAGGGCAGCCGCCATAAGAACATTTCCAGATGTTAGAATAATTTATGTTTATATTTACGTATACATAAATTCATGCTTCACAACTATTTGCGTAAATTCGACTATTTGCATAACGACGTGATAAATTCTGAGCTTTCTCGCTGTGAACCGCTCGACCAAAGTTTGAGCTTTCATGTCCGTCAATACCATGTTGGAGATAGCGCAGAGCGCTCCTTAATATTACCTAATAGAGCTGATGGTCTGGCAGCGTAACAGCAAAAATAGAAATTACTGAAGAAAGAAATATGAAAGAAACAAATTTGATTAGTAATGCCATGCGATATTCACAGTAGTACTGGCTAAAAAATCAGCAAACTAAAGATCTCTCTCTGGTCTTTCTCTGATTTTGTCTTTCTTTTAACAGGTCCGTTTCCGTTCATTGCTCAACTTGTTCTTAGCTCCATTGTTTTGAACTTAAGAACGGAAATAGGCATAAGCATTTACAATTGTGGTGCTCAGTCGTGGATGGGAGTCTTCTGTTGCAAATGATGGCTCCTGCTTAATAATTGATAACTAAGGATGTGATGCTTGACGAACTCTCAGTAATTGTTGACAGATTTTCCACAATGTGAAGTTGACTGCACTATTGTTTGCTTCCTGTTACAGTTGAGAACATTTGCTAGATTGAATTAATCCAGCATCAGCTACTACCTGTTGATAATTGTATTGATTTAATACTATTACCCAACAAATATTGAAGCGCCGGTTTTAAAGATTACCATAGCACTAAAAACAAAAGTGATGTCCAAATTTCAAAGCAGACGAGTCTTTTGACCAAGTTTACTCAACATAACATAACGTAGCACAGACATAACAGCATTGATTAAATGGATCCGCAAACTGTCCTGTACTTGTAAACTTTTCTGTCTCCTTTGTTGCTCAATGTTTTACGGTCACCATTAGAGCTCTACAATGACCATCGATCGGCACAGATAAGACCGATCCTGTCAAGATGATCACCAGAGCTTCCATAAATTCCAATGGCTCCCTGAGGAGCGGGGCACTCCCAATCAAAGTCCTTAATAGTTTCTCCCTTTTTGGTGGCGCCGTATCTCTTGGACTTTATCACATCGTTGTAATCGTAGAGACTTCTGCATTTTATTCCTAATGCTTCCACCAGCCAACCGCTCCAACCGTGAAGTCCTGTGATTATGAAACCATCAGGGCAAACAAGTCTGAAACAACTATCGATTGAGCTACTTCAAAACTTGGTGATACCTGTCGGAAAGAAGTCTATTGCTAAATTTCAATTCACCGCCATCAGTCGTACACTTCTTAACAAAAGCGCTTTTCTATGTGTCGTGACTAAAATTACCATTGAGAAGCCCAAAAAAGGTTCTGACAAAATTTCGCATGTCGTTTCAAAATCCGATACAAAAATTCATGCATGCACACCGTTATCTTACTCGGTTCTGTTACCACCCCAACCACCAAGCAGTGGAACATTCCAGCTGGTTTCATTCGTTAGTTCGTGGTAACAGTCCATTGTTAGAACAGAGTCAACTGTGGTTCCAGTTGCAATCATTAACCCGGTGGCTGATCCTCTATCTCGTGAACACATTTCATAGTACGGATCGCCCCCTCCGTATCCATGTAGTGGACCTTTTATAGGATTGTCTTTGGCCCCATAGTCGAAAAATCTTCCTTTAATAACATGCAAAAGTATTTGCAGAAGGGATAGTGCCGTTATGGTAACAGGCAAACTAACTGTAGGCCTAGTGTGCATCAGATTATCAAACAGTGTAAAAGATTATGACATGTCTAAAACGAATTTGTCAATGATGCTTGAACAGTACTTCACACATCTACATATTATCTTCATAATTTCGTAAACAACATGTAAGGCAGTAGCAGCCAGCAGTGGTCACAAAACTTGAACAGCTACAGAAGGTTGATGTTACAAACAGTTTTTTTCACAGATGCGAGCTGCAAATTGTTTCATTAAATCAAAAAATCGTGGAAGACTTCTGTTTTATTTGAAGTTTGATTTATGTACAGCATTGGTGGACAAGCGGGAGATGGGGAGGAAATTTCACACACGAAGCTGTCTTTTCGCTTAAATTTTTTTGCAAAATTTTTTGTTGTTTTTGCTTTTTTGTATTGTTTTGCTAAACAGTTTTGCTCAACTGTAAAATGCAGTGTTTACTATATGGATTTTAACCAGAATGCCAGATCATGACAATAACTCAGATTTTTTAACACATATATTCTAAGTTTAGAACAATTCGATTGCATATGATTTTAGATCACAACATATGTCGATACAGCATCAGTTCAGATCACAACATTTTTCTTTCCCTTTTAAAAGTTTCTACTACACGTTAAAATACGAAAAATTTAGAAACGGCTTCAATTGAAAAATTGAAAAACCTATTTAAATTATGATAGCGTCATCCTTTTTTGCCACCTCAGTCGGCTTCCAGGGCTTGTGTTGGACAGACCCATCAATAATGACCCAGCCATTCCATGTTGCATGGGACGCTGGACATGATTTGTCATTGTGTCCTCCACCACTACCACAGCCAGGGCACCCAGTAGTGGCTAAAGTTCATAATTCTTTATATATAAGAAGAAGAGTATGGCACTACAGGGCTTCTGTTATTGGCATTGTGTAAACGGTGCTCCGTCGTTTAATTAAAAATGAAAGAAAAATTATATTAAAAATTATCTTTACGCTCCAAGAATTGAGTAAATTTCTTTTAAAATTTGTTGCGAACACTCAAGTCATTTGCATTGTCCATGCCTATTACAAAGATCAAGTAAGGAAGGTTAATTTTTGAAACTGTCTTGTTTAAAATTTGCATCTTTAACTGTTTGAAGTTTGTTTTAATTTGGGAAACAACATAAAAATGATAGCATAGAATTCGTATATAACTGCAGAATAAGGGATGAATATTAAATGCTTTAAAGTTTGGTATACCCTATCTGTGCTGGTAATCAATGTGCCAGTTGAAACAAGTTATAAATGAATTTAAGCAACTGTCCGAGAAGTCTGAATGCAACCTCAAATTTAAATTAATTTAAAAATTAACGAAAGGGTAAAAATACAGAATAATAAACGAAAAAGTATGATGTCCGGGCCTGAGGTGGGGGTCGAACCCACAAGCTTTCCAAACTTTTTTCAAGCAAGCATTTTTCCGAAAACAATCGAGTTTGAATTGTTCTCAAACTGTAGTGACAGGCTATATAGCCATGCTACACATCACACAAGACAAGCTCAAGCTGACAGGTGGTTTATATAGAATATACCGAAGAAAAATGCGAAGCGAAGAATAAATTATAAGCTATATTTCTATACTGATGAGCTATACTGATGCTACTGTCAGGGCAAACCAATACTTTTGAAATTCTTAAATTCTGACGTGAACGGAATAATGTTAATACAGTGGAATTGATTATGAAACAAAAGATGACACTAACATAGATCAATTATGACTTTTTACAGTAATAAAGAGAGTGCAGTGCCGATTTTGAAATATAAATTATATTGTTTTGAAGAAACAAAACTAATTTAGTAAACGAACATATTCTTTACATACCTTTGCCGACTCTACAAGCCTTGAAGCAAAATTCTAGAACAGTTTTATTGAGAACTTGATCTTTCACATAACACACAGGGCCGAATTTGCTTCCAGCAATGTTTTGGTACAGTCCCACGTTTCTGCAGTAATTGTGATTGCGATCAGAGTTTGTAAGGAATTTAGTATCTACACTATTCCAATTGAGGCAGGTGGACCCAGATAAAGTTTTGGATTTTGTTCCATTGTAGGCACCTTCTTGCTGACAGTAAATAGACTTATCATACCAGCAGTTCTCTTCGGTTACAAAACATTTCTTGAAATCTGAAGCAAAAACTTGATTAGTTTGTATTTGGGCTTTGCTTTATATTTTGCTTTATACTTCTATCAAAAAATTCTGACTCCTGACAAATTAGCGAATTCACGGTCTTTCCACGACAGCAAATGCGACAGCATTTCCCGTGGAAATGAAAACACTGGTATCACAAAAAGAAAAATTTCAAAAAGCCTGGCAGCGTTCCGAGCAACTTTCCGAAACCCAAAACAGGAGCAAAAGTCCAGTACGAATGACAACTTCCTAATGGGATTTGCCTATGCATTTTACACAAACCGCTAAATGCCGAAGGCGCCAGCAGTATTCTGCAAGTCCTGATACGCTGAAACACAAGTTAAAATTTCCGAAACGATTGGGAGGCTTCTTTAGCAGCTTTGCAGGGTACCACACAGACTTCTGTCTTCAATTTCGGTCATTTGTGCCAGAATGTTTCGATAGACGCATTAGTGGACGCCAATATGGAACAAACGCAAAAGTGCACTGCCACAATGTAGTAACAGACTGCTCTATTTACTATATAACTATATATGTATCTATATATTATATAAGTTAACTTAATCAGGAGATGCAATCTCTCAAAGCCATCAAAGATACTTCATCTCTCCGGTTTAGTTTGAAATTTTCTATTTGCATTTGGTTTGTTCATGTTTCTTTGCGGATATCTTCAAGCAGGAACCAACACCAGATCAAAAACGTTGTTACGGTTGTCTCGTGCACGTCCATTCGGCCCGATCTCCAATCCAATCCCCGGAATTTCCCTGGAATTTTGGAATTTCTGGAATTTTCTACCTGTCGACACCGTTTTTTTCGTTGAGATTGAGGATCATCTACGATCCTTCGGCGTATCGTATCTTTGCGAGAACGTCGAACAACGCGTCAGTTTTAACATTCTCCACTAGTAAGAGTGCGTCGGATAACAGTATTTTAATCTCCCCCCATTTCCCATTCCCAGGAGCTAGCTCTTACAGACTTGAACCGAACTTTATCACCAACTTTAGGTTTATGCTCCCTGCGCTGGCTCTTTAACTTCTTTACCAACAGCTTTCCAGATATTTTATTTGTCCTGCAACCTCTACCATACATCAGTTCTGACGGCGTTCTTTCTGTTGAATCTGGGGAGATTCTGTACGCAAACAGAATTGGTACACTACAACAGCAATTCCGTCAAACGCGGTTTTGACCAATTTTCAACAATTCAAACAAAGCGCTCAGAAAATCCATTGGACTGTGGATGACCCGGTGGCGATGTGAGATGTTGAATTTCAAGCCTGTGACAAAACTTGTTGAATTCTGCACTGGTTAAAGCTGTTCCGTTATCACTGACCAAGGTTCGAGGCATTCCTGTTTGTGTAAATAACTGCCATAGAGAGGTAATGGTGGATTCTGAACTAACACTAGGCACCAGGACTATATCTAACCAATGGGAATAACTGTCCACCACTATAAGCCACAGGACCGCAGTGATCAACGTATACCCTTTGCCAAGCTTCGCTTTCAAGGATGCCAGGGGATACTATCGCTAGGTAAGCTATTCCTGGCCTTCTGACAATGAAGAAATTTTCCAACATAAATCTCTATATCTGACGGGAAGCCCGGCCATCATACATAATCTTTGCATTTCAAATTCATCTTAGAAATTTCCATATGGCCCATGTGCATCCTACTCGTTGCCTTTGACCTGAGCTCACGTGGATCCACAATCCGGTGTTTCCAAAGAACTAAACCATTTACGCCAGAATGTTCTACGTTTTTCAAAGCATACAATCTGAGCTCTTCGGATAAATTTCTTGGCCATCCTTCTCGAAGGTACCGTTGTACTAGACTCAGTGTTTCATCTGCTGTTTCGCCTCCTGTAATTCGCTGAAGGCAATGGCCAGCGGAAGAGTCGTTAACCATCTAGCAACTATTGCTTGAACCTCGGCACATTCTTTACTTTCTTTGTAATTTGTTTCTGGCAATGGTAAGCGCGAGAGTTTTTTGGCGTTTTCATGAGGACCATTGCTTTTGTGTTCAATTTGATAGGAGAAGCTTATCAGAATCACCGCCCATCGTTCTAATCTACACACCGTCAGTCACAGGCAAAGAACTTGTTGGATGAAACAGGTAACGTAAGGTAAAGGTGACCCCTGGGGAATATCTCCTTCCCTGCTTCAGGGACAAGGGTTGCCGGTGCTTATCCCGGATATACAGCCGTAGAGCTAGGAGTATCACCACAAATGATGACTACATCCGTGTAAAGGGGGACAGCCCTTCAATGCTTTACGCACTACACGGACTCCTGTTACCTTCCCACAGTAGTGGTACCCATTTGCCGGCCAATTAAGGATGCATAGCTGTTAACGGCTTGTGATCAGTTTGTGAAATGAAGTTTCTTCCAACCAAGTACATATTAAATCGCTTAACACCAAAAATAATCGCAAAGGCTTCTTTCTTTAATTGGGAGTAGTTTCTTTGTGCAGCACTCAGAGATTTCGAAGCAAATGCGATTGAACTTTCTTGTTCGTCGGGGAAGCGGTGACTCAGCGCAACGCCAACACCATAAAAAGAAACGTCGCACGCTGCCAAATGCTTCTGCGGATCAAACTGAACCAAAAGGTTGTCTTTACTGAGCTCAGATTTCAGCAGCTGAAAAGATTCTTTGCAGGTACGGGACCAATTTCACAGGGTTCCTTTTTGTAACAGAGTGTAGAAAGGAGCACACTTTGCTGCAAACTCGAGAATGTACTTATTATAGTAGTTTGCCAGACCCAGGAAACTTTTCAGCTCAGATACACTTGAAATCTCTCTCATCATCAGCAGAGGGTCTAACTTCGTTTAATAAATGGGTTTAACACCAGCCTGGCATACTGTATGGCCAACCATATTAACAGTAGTTTTGAAAAACTGGAACTTCGATAAACCTAAGCGGCCGTTCAACTCTTTAAATCGTTCGAACACCATCTCTAAATGTCCAAATGTTCTTCCACAGTTTTTCCTGTAATAATATCATCACGAAACCATGCCTCGCCAGGTATTCCTTGCAAATGTTGATCTATTTGCCTTTGGAATATCGTTGGGGCAGAAGCAATATCAAATGGAAGGGGAGTATTAATCACGCACAAATCGCTGCTCTCTTTGTCGATAAGAACTCGATGATGGGCTCGGGTCACGTCCAATTTCGTAAAATATTGTCCCCCATTTAGTTTTCCCAAAACCTCAGCCACAAGGGGTAAAGGGTGTGACTCAACAATTAGTAGACTGTTAACAGCCACTTTAAAATCAGCACACACCTTAATGTTGCCGTTAGGTTTCACAATAGGAACGATTGGGGCGGCCCATAAGGATGCCTTTACGGGTTCCCGTATGCTCTCGCTCACCTCTTTTCGTAGGGTTTCGATGACTTTATCTTTCCGAAAACGGAATTGGGCGGGGATTGAAGAATCTTGGACGAGCTTTATCCTGAAGAACCAACTTTGCCGGTCGGTGGAACCTTGACTTTCCCAAGTCGGTACCACGGATCATATGGTCATATTTTTGAAGTAATCTCTGAAGTTTGCCATTATCCTTTCTATTGAGCTCAATCTCTGAAATCTGCTTCACATCTTGTTGTTTGTTGTGAATTCGTCCAGTATGAGTCACGGCCATCCCGTCGACCTTTACATTGACCAATCAAGGTCTACCAGCCAAGGACTTGCGTTCACCTTTGACAACGTAGACTTCACATTCTTTAGGCCATTTTCCTCCATACAGCAAACTTGCATATTCGCTTTTCCCAGTAAAGGTATATTATCCTTAGTGTATGTTGTCAGTTTCATGCTGGTGGGTTTCAGCAAGCACGGATTGCCTATTTCTTTCCAAAGTGCTCCATCAATTACCGTTGCGCCGGCTCCGGTATCCACTTTCATCCAGCCCCAGGTACCGTTGATCTCAAACCAAGCTCTCCATGGTGGAGACGGTTCAGCATTTCCTCTCAGCTGATAGACTGCCCAGCAGCCGTCCTGTTCCTCTGAATCACCAGATTCCCGTAGTTCTTCAACGTTAGTCTTCCAATTTACAGGGTTGAATAGGCGCATTTTGAGCCTTACTTCTTGCGGTTCTCTTTGGATTCCGGCACTGCCTGGCATAGTAACCTGTTCGGCCACAGTTACAACAAGTCGCGGTGGTCGCGGTGGTCGTGGTCGCAGGACATTTACAGGGCCTATGACCTTTCCTGCCCCATCTGCCACAGTGAAATTCAGGTTCGGGGGTTCGCGGGTCGACTTTCTGAATGTCAGTGGCAGCAGCAGCGGTCGAATTTTTCTGATGGCGAGTTATTTGAATCGTTGCTGCCTCTGATTGAGACGTTTCTAGTATTCCCGCTATTTTTACCGTATTTTCGAATGTCAGGTTATTCTCGATAACAGTTTTCTTTCTCTTTGAATCCCAGAATCGGATATACCCGTCAGTCTTTCATCCTGTTACTGTGTGGTAGTATGAAATTTATAGCCTTTCATTAGTTTCGTCGGCTGGGAATCTAGGTGACCTTGTAATAAATGGAAGTTCATGAAATGTCTTTTCCCGTGGTAACCCAGGGGCAACCAATGACTTTAAAATGTCATACGTTTCCGCACCCACAGTCGACTTTAAGTATGCCACCTTTACTCAATCATCTTCCACTTTCCTCACCAATAGGGCACAATCCTGCACCTTTTTAACTCCCTCAACTTAGCAGCCCCAGTTTTTGAGTCAATGCTAAAAGTAATTGAGACAGTTAGTTTGCACTAAGGTTTAAATGAGACACGGTTTATTTTAATTGAGACAACGGTTATTAATTCAGAATGATTCAAACATGTGTGAGACTGCTAAGTAGAGGTGTACAGTCTCACGTTTGAGTCACACTAGTAAAATTTGTTATTGTTTTGGGCGTAAGTAGCAACAAATTAGTCACGCACGGATAAGCTTATATATTGCAGTATTTCTTAGATATTTGAGATAAAACTCCAAATTTTGTTTGTTAGTCGGTTACTGTTTTGTGGCTATGGTTTGACTTAGCTATTAGTGTATGGAGGCTCTGAAATATCTTCAGTTTCCATATATAGAAGTTTCCATATATATATATATATATATATATATATATATATATATATATATATATATATATATATATATATATATATATATATATATATATATATATATATATAGGTATAAGGTCGCCAGTTGCGGGGGAATAGTTTCCCTTTCTTTGTCGTAACCAAACTTCCCCAAATTTGGTGGGGGCTGGATGATGTCACAAAGAAGACACGAAAATTTCCAAAAATTCGATATTTTCAGGCTACACAATAGCATAGGCATAGCAAGGATAGTTTTCGAAATTTTATCTCAAAATTAGAAAAAATCAAAATTTTTCGCAAAAATTCCTTTTTTTGAGAAAATGAACAAATCGGTTTTAATATTTCTAATTTTCGGTGGCAAATAGCGTCATTTTAGCTAAATCGTAAATTGTTTCTTAAAAGTTTAAAGAAACGATCTTTTACCCCACCCCCCTCCAAATTCGATTTTGCCGGACCCCACCCTACCCAAAACTGGTTGACCCCACCCTAATTTGGGCTACCCCCACCCCCAACTTTTTCTCAAGGGACACCTATGCTTACACCTTTGTCAATGATTACATCAAGGTTCTCAGCCCCCATCCACTAATCGTTAAGCCAAGACTTAGCCACAAAACAATGCCGTACTAACAAACAAAATTTGGAGTTTTATCTCAAATATCTAAGAAATACAGCAATATATATACTTATCAATGCGTGACTCATTTGTTTCCACTTACGCTCAAAATCATAGCAAATTTTAAAAGTTTAATTAATTTAATTTAATTAATTTTTTTAGTTTAATCTCAAAAGTGGGACTGTACACCTCAACTTAGCAGTCTCACACATGTTTGAATCATTCTGAATTAATAGCCGTTGTCCCAATTACAATGAATCGGGACTCATTTAAATCTTAATGCAAACTATCTCAATGAGTTTTAGCTTTGACTCAAAAACTGGGGCTGTAAGTCGAGGGAGGTCACTCCAGCCTATCTTGATAAGAGCTGCAACTTTCAGCCTGGCCACCAAAACTGCCAGTTAAGGTATAAGCATCAGACTCCATATATATATATAATGCATGGCTTAATTGCACAATGCAAAATTTTGGTTGGCCCAGCAACCCAGCCAGAAAACGAACATAATCCCGTTCGTAAACTATATCGCTACGTAGCGATATAGGCAAGTGTTACCATATAGACTATCACACAGGTGTAGACGTAGCGATATAGCCCCATTTACGAAAAAAAAAATATATATATATATATATATATATAACTTAGCTTAAACAGGCGATGTAAACACTCAAAGTCATATAATACTTCACACATCTTATTATTTTACTTTTTGTTGCTGGGACACTCTTTTGAATTTTTTCGTTCTGTTTTCCCGAAGCCTTTTAGACGCTGTCCATTGCAATACTGCTGGTTGTGTAAACACTGGTCATCGACTGATCACTGGTTTAAAACTCGGAATTCAAGGAAAGGTTATGCCGAGGATACTGCAACCTAACACCATCCGACTAGATGTTTTGCGATGTGGTTTGGAACCACATTCTTTGGGAAAAGTGGTGATTCATTCTCATTTATGAAATATTCTTATCAAACAAACATTTCACAGTTATCCCTGGCATGTATCTGATTAGCATACAATTTTGGGTTCCAACTCTCTACTGCATGAACATTAGTTAAACATTTAGTTTTTAAATTATACTATCAATCAGAAAATCTATTCTGATTTTCCGATGCTCGGTTTAGCATACTGGTGTACGTTTTATACTGTCAAAAATTAAAGAATTCAGAAACAGCATTTCACATACAAGATTCATACTTACTAGGTATACTGCTACAGTTTTTGAAACAGGGTGTGAAATAATTTTTGCCCACAGCACAACAATATGGTCCCAAATAGATAACCACCAGGATTGCGGCAAAATCTAGTCTCGCCATACTTATTACTAAGTTTTGAGTGATATTCTCTGTCTGACCACCTTTCACATTGTAAACCTTTGAAATCCACAGCCTTGTCGCCTTTATAATACTGGTCTTTTGCACATTGTGGCACATCAATCCAACATTGAAATTCGCTGTTGAAACATTCGTCAAAGTAGGAGAAGGTAGGTTTACCTGAAAAATAAAAATTCTAAGTGTCGTGTTTGCGCTGCTAACTTCTTTTTTGCTCTCTGCAAAGTATCACACATCCCAGTCTGGAGAAAAGTAAAGTAAATACAGCTGTTTACAGTCGGAACATTCAAACCTAGCTGACGAAGCTAAGAAAATTGTTTGGAATTTCCAAACAAATAACTGAGAAATATGGTCTTACACAAAAATGTGGTTAAAAACTGTGATGGACTTTGCAGAACTTAAATTAATTAACGAGACAATTAACAATTGACAATTGCTTCTGAGCAGAATTTTTATATTGAAAACTTGACAACACAGAATCAAGCAAGAGTGCATAACAGCAAGAGTAAGAAATTATTACACTACTATGTACTATTAGCATGCCAGACATGCTTGGTTTATTAACTCGGGACCGCCCCCCGTAACTTCCGGGGGTCCCGCTACACGCGAGTCTATTCGCTGATTCGCTAGGTAGCCTAAGGCTTACTGCAGGTAATTTATTAGTAATTTTTATTAAATTAATTATAACTTTAATTAGATTAATGGAATTAAAAACCTGATTCGACAACTTTGTACACTTTTCTGCTCTTTTCAGTGATATAAGAATTGTATCATAATACAAAAGTCCGAAGGAATGTAATATGTAACAATTGTCATATCATCGAAAAGAGCAGAAAAAAGCTAAAAGTTATCGAATTAGTTTTTCAATTGCATCAACCTAATTCAAGTTATTATTAATTAATGCAAATTACTAATAATAAATTACCTACAGTAAGCCTTAGGCTAACTAGCGAACCAGCGAACAGACACGCGCTTATATGAAAGAGTGTAAAAAAGTGTAATTAGTGCTAAGGACTCCCCAGAAGTTACGGGAGGCCGACTTAATGCACCGAGCATACGTAGCATGATTTGTACATGGTAGTGCAAACGTTTCTTACTATTGTAGCAGGTCTGGGGGCATGTTACAACTGAGCAGAGAGTTCTGAGTTGGCAGTGGAAGCTTAGCGCTGGGTTCGCACCCGACACCCGCTACAGTTCAGAATTTAGACTAGTTCTATGGGCTGAGTTTTCACCCGACATCCCTTTCTTATCACGGTGGATCACAGTGGATAAGCCTTCGATTTGAAGAAACAAGAACTTGGTATATTTCTTTACTGAAATTCACATCAGCGCACAGCGGAAACAAAACCAATCCAGTCCGGTAAAACAGTCGTAGACAAGGGCTTAAAAGTCTGCAGTCGTGTCTTGCTTTTCGTTTGTTAGGAGTATCTGCTCTGTTTTTTTCGGTCCTCAATGTTTTTGTTATTCCAAAACTTGGGCTCAATTGCGTCAGTGAAATGCGGTTCCTCTAATCTTAGTTTCATTTTTCAAGTTTTTTGCTAACTTTTCGACAGAATAGGAAACACAAAAACTCCAAAACCTTAGGGTTAACATTCGTCAAATTTTCAGTTCCTAGAACTCAAGTTATCCCAGCCCAACGTGAAATAGTACGCCTAGATTCACTTTGCATTTTAGCCAATAAAATTTTATCAATAAAGTACTACGGTAGCTTCAAAGGCCTCAGTTACACAACAACTTTTGCTGAAAGCAGCAGCAACCAAGAACTGCGAAAGAATGACAGCTACGAACAAATACAACAGTGAAAGACTAGGATAAGCTGCACTAGGCAGCGTTGAATATTACGTAAGCTATATAAGTTTAGTTTTAATTTATTTCATAGGTACGACAGATAACTTCTCTAATTTTCTAACTTATTAATTGAATTTGTATTATTGTTATAGGTAAATGAAAGAATGCTTGAATGGCCGCGTGATGTTTATATCCACGTAGAATTTCATGTGCTTAATGTTTAATCTTGTGACACTATTATTACTCTTGACAGAATCAAATAGAAATAAAAAGCGGTCAAGGTTTGGATTATTTATTGGTGCTTTCGGGTTTCAAAATCCTTTAATCTTTGCCGCTTGCCAACATTGACAGTGGTAGCCACTGTCAGTAGGTATTAAAATGGTTTCGTTTGTAATCTTGGGATCACTTGAGTACCAGTTTTAAGTCCAGTAACTGTCCTTTTTTAAATTTGAAAATCGTTGTTTTCTTGAATACCGGCACATTTTGATCCCAAGTTACCACATTATTATTTTGATTTCAATTTTGGTTAATTGGAGACAGACTTTGACAACTTCAGCTGGAAAATCACACTGGGGACCAATGACCATACACTTGGGAGAATCGACGAAGGGATGACTCCAAAAAATTCAAAAATCCTAAGCAATAGCAAAAGTTGCAAGTATTTCGTTTATTAGACCAAACATTGATATGAAATGAAATTTTCCACGATTTTGAATTATTGTTAAAAGCTGCCAAAATTAGCTTGCAAATGTAAAGTTTTTGTCAAAGGCTGTGTTTCCTTTGGACGGGGAGGTCTACCTTTTTGTTGAAGCCTGCACCCTATTTTCTTCCCGTTATCCTATGTCGGGCACTTGACTTGATCAAGGATAAGAGTTGTAAACTTGACAGCAAACGCAATTAAAAACCGCTACTGGGAGTACAGAATCATTGTTAAAGGCAAATGTGGACTCTGGAAGCTTCTATTCGTCATCCATGCTGCATAGACAAGGGCTGCCGGTGGCAGGCCCCGGATAAAAACCGTAGAGCCATGAGTGACGTTTGGAATGAGTAATGATTACTGCTTCAGTAGAAGAACGCCCAGCGCCTCAAGGTGGAAAATAATTATGAGAAACGAAAAGCTTGGCTAGCTTAGCCGCCTAGCTCTTTAGCGCAGCTAAAGTCACAACTTACTCTATATTTTCTGTTCTCCAATACAAATGGTGTTGATTGTATACGACGGATATATCAATGACCATATTTCTTATAGTTTGTCATTCTACGTTCTACGTATAACTACGTTTTCTCAACATTAAAATTTTTAGTTAACGTCAACTTCAATTGCAAATAACTAGGAAGTCAGTAGCTTACGAGACAGCAGATACTCTCACCTGACATTTGGTCAGCAGTCGCTGGGTTCCAACGCATTTGACAGGTAGCAGCCAGTCCGCTAATGGAATCCCAAACTTTTACATGAAGTTCCGTTATACCATGAAACTCAGGGCACTCCCATTTTGAGTCATTGCCTCCTACTTGGCCATACGAAAGCGTGTTTTGTACCACGTAGTAATTGGAAAGCTTTCTGCATATTAACCCAAGCCGATTTATCACTTTGTACTTATAACTGCCATAGAAGCCTGTTGCAACATATCCATGCTGGCATTGTGACCTGTTGCAACATTTAGTCATCCATTATTTATTCATCAATAAATTTTATTAGTCGTTGGTACAGCATTATTTATCAACTATTTCTTTATTTATTACATGTTCATTTAACAATTTGTAATTTTATAGCTTAGTATTCACATCTTTATTGAATTTGACTGCAATGGGGCATACGTTTGTGACAGCACAGTGAACTGAACCAATTAGCAAATGCTATTCACTGGAAAGTCTTTTCCCAAATACCATTCCATGCTTCAAATGCTTTCAATATCAAAAGCTGCAAACATTCATGACATCTACTGCAACTTTTTCTGAAGCAATTTGTGCTCACGGTGGCTGTGCTCCTATTTGTTGTATGTAAAGAGCCATGTATATACTTAATATCTAAGCTAATCTAAAGCGCACATGCCTTTTCGCTGTGCCATGTCGCGTCCACTTTATGACCAAGAAACGAGACGAGAAGTGGAGCCATCTCATTCGAAAACGTTGTCACAATACATTAGTTATCGACAATGCAGTACCCAGATAGAAACTCACTCATGTTCGTGTCCATCATTGATGCCACGTTTGTTTAGAAACATTTTCCCTTCTTTCAACTCTTTTGCATAGCAAATTGTCTGAACCTGGTTTACAAGATCTCTTGACTTAGTTCTTATTCCAACGACCCACGCTGGATAATCACATTTGTCCGAAAACGTAATTCGGCCAATACTACCAAATGTATCGCCCTTAAATGTTTGCGGATACCTTTGGTAGTTGAAATTGTCTAAAATAACCGTCACGGATTATCGTATTTTGATTGTTAGAACCAATCGTTCAAATTAGCATTAAGTTTTGCAAACGCAAACTTCTGAGTAGGCGTCAGTGGGTTACTCTGCTAAGATGTTAAAGACAACATTTAGAGGCAGCGCAACATACTTCTGTTGTGCAAAAAATATTTATTGTCGTATCTTAGGATTCTACTTGTGATAGCAGCCACCCCACTCAATGCAAACATGGATATTGTTGCATTTATTTTTGGCATGAGATTGTCTGAGTTTAGTTTAGCAAAGAGGAAGGTAGTCTTTGCTCATTTGATTTGATGTACTATCCATTTATTATACTTTTGCGCATCTTTTATAAAATAAATGCGTGACAACTAGAATTTCAGTCTTCATCATTTTAATTATCTAGGATAATTGCGCGATGTCATCTCTGCTACACATTCAGGACTAATCGCATTTTCCGATAAAGTTTATATGTTGTTAGATAATCAGTCCAAATGACTTGACTGACTTTGACTTACTTGACTTAAGGCCGAAGAGCATCAGCAGTATGTGGCATGTACTCATATGATGCTTCGCCACTGATTCCTGTCCGCAGCAAGATCTGCGATGATCCATGTGTAGTTGTTCTGCCAGTTTACTGTGCCGTACCCGTGTTTTAGATGGTCGAGACTTTTGGAAACAAGGCTATGCCACGTGTACCTAGCAGCATTGCGAGTGCACCGCCAGGAGAGAGGATTCAAGTTGCGAAAGATAGAGGATATTCTACCTCAGGACCGATTCGACCACGGGCTGATGGCAACAAAGCTCTCTGATTCTGGCGAAAGGTAGCCGCTGCAACCGACTGACTCCCAGGTTGCAGCTCAATGCAGATATCTGGAAGACCTCCATTTTCGATATATCGTCTCGAGTTGTTTGCCAGGTCTCGTACAGTAGGACAGATGTGACAGCAGCGGTGTGCACTCGCACTTTAAGTTTTGTTGAGAGATCTCGACGGCAGGAAACATTTTCTCTAAGCTGGCCAAACGTTCGTGATACTTTCGCGGTTCCCGGGCCGATATCGTCGGAGGCTGCAACAAGCTGGCTGCTGATGGCTGAGCCAAGATAGGGGATGGAATCGGTGACTTCTATTGCTTCTCCGTAGATCGACAGGCTTAGAGGTCTGTCAAGGTGGAAGTACATTGCAAAAGTTTTTGGCGGTTTTATGTGAAGACCAAGCTTACCAGCACTGGTGACAATACAATCGAGCAGGCTTTGGCATTACAGTTCGTTTTGCAGGATCGTTGTGTCATCAGCATATACAAAATTTATCAAATTATCAGTAGTACTGCATTCTACGCCTTCATGGAGTCCAACGGATTTATTCATTATCAATCTAACACTATGTTGAACTGGGAGACAGAACGCAGCATTGTCTCACACCACACCGGTTGAGATAGGGAAGCACCGCGAGAGTCCAGTCTGTGACTGAGCCCAGTATGTTGAATCACTGAAGACACACCACACTTGCGCAGGGCATTCCACATAGGGGATGCCATGATTAATGCCATCGATGTAATGGGTTGAGTCGGGGACTTAAAGCGCAGACTCAGAAGCCACTACTTAGGACTGGTTCAATGGATGCAACCCAAAGACTGCGAGTGGAGATCTTTAGTCCATTCGGCTCACACTACGCTGACAAACCTCGCCAGGAGGATGGGATTATTTTTGGGTAATATTTATTATAAACGGGGTGCCAGACAAAGACTGGGGACACACCAACGTTTAAGCTCAATTTAGAAACAAATTCCGGGTTAATCCCAGAATTCTACCCAGCTACCTAAGAGATCAAATCTAGTTAATTCACGTGTTAAAATTAGTAAAACAAATTTATGGACAACTGGGCAATTTAAAAATGAGAAAAATTGCAGACTAGTTACCGCCAATTACTAAAACTGCCTGGGCTATCCAAGTCGGGGCAAGTTATAAGCACCTGGCTGTCCGAGTGCAAAATTACAATAGACAGTGGTGGATAACAGTTCTAGGTGTGGACAACAACAATAAACGGTGCTGCATTTCAGTGGTAGCTGATTCAGAAATTCTCGTTTGTCACTTCAAGATTGAATGAGAAAGCAATCCGTCCAAATATCTAGCATTAGATTAAAAACTATACAGAAACAAAATAAGAGCTCAAATTAATCCTACTTTGGCTATATTAAGCAGGCAATTTATGTGTACAACCCATAACTTGAAAAAAACAGCGCACAAAGTTGGTTACAAGTTGCTCGTTTATGATTTCAATGGGGCTGTGGATTACCTCAAAAGCTGCTTTTCCTTTTACGACACGAGGTAATAATACATGTATTAAAAGCACCTGAACTGTTGTGACTATGGCCCGGCAGCCATCTTGGCTTGCATATGGCAGCAATTCTGCTGATGACCTTATCGACTCCTAGCACCAGTCCTGTTATTCCTTGATCTTTTGGGCATTCCCAATCAAAGTTTGTTCCTGCATTCTGGCCATATGGCATTGTCCTGTACAGATTAGTATAGTTAGACAGTCTGCGGCAAGTAAGTCCGAGGTGACCAATGGTTGAAGTATATCTTCCATAAATCCCGGTAGCAATGTAACCATGCAAACACAGCAAGCTGAACAGTATCAAAAATCAAGACATTTTAAGCCGGATAATTAGCCATATAAAGTAAAATGAAATAAGCAAACAACTGTTACACTTGAAAAAAACTTTAAATTCTACAATTAGATTTTACAAGTTCATCCAGATATGAGCTAGCGCGTACTTTAGATCTTTGCTTAAAAACAGTCTGCAGTGTGGGTTTTTGAGTTCAACAGAACCTAAGGTGTTCTAACATGAACGCCGCAAAAACTGAATTCTTTGCTGATTGGAAATAACGTCAACTAGTCGCTTACTCATATCGGTATCCTTCATATAGGCCTCTTTTTTCTGTCAACGTAGTTTTTCCGTCGCTTTCTGAATAACACACTGCTTGAATAAGATTTATTTTTCGTCCTGACATAATTTTTATTCCAACAATGGACGACGAAATGTCACATTTATCTATATGCAGACTTGAAAAAGAATCTCCGTGCATTGGGCCGTAGAACTCCTTTGAATTTTCCACATAACTGAAATGTTTCTCATTATCGGCTCCATCATCATCATCATCATCATCATTAACATCAGTTTCTAGTTTTCCATAAGCAACTATAATCATGCAAAATAGATTTTAAATATTTAAATAGTTGAAACGGCTTCATGAACGCCATGCCTTCATATACGCGGTGGTTGCTTATATCAGATCCTATCTATCCGTATCCTATCCTATCTATGAGTCTATCCCCAAAAAGTTCCAATCGTTTTAGGAATTTTTCTTCAGGAAGAGCAAAAATTGACATTACCTTCTACTTGTATGGAAATCAGTAAAAGGTTCATGACAAAGATCAAAGTTATTAGCTATTTTAAACCTGTTTCGCAAAATAATGACTAAAATTTACATGACAAATTTAGAACTTTTTATCAAAGCAGCTAAGTGGTCTCTCTTTCAGCTCTTCTCGCCGAGGTAGCTACATTGTTTTACACTTCTAGTTGGAATCTGCACTCACCAACTGACTTATTCTATGTTTGGCTTTTTTCCAGTAACAGCCTTGATTTAAAAAAATGGTAGTACTGTCCGGCTCCACTTGGCTATCGTGCCGCTAACTTGTACGTTATATCATCTTGAGAAGACAAACAAAACCACAAAAACGCAATTTTGCAAAAATTTTAAATGTAATTCCAAATTTTAAAAAACAAAGGGATGTTAGGCTATTTGGATTATCAATATAATTAGTTTGTTACCTAAATCTAGATCTAATGATGAGATGAAAATTAAATTGCATGCAAAACTGTAGAACGGGTTCGTTTGAACGATGTTAACTATTTCAATCCATGGACGGCAGGTTTTTCCTCTAACGTAACGTCGACTTTTGAACCATTGGTTGTATAGAAGTGTAAGTCCATCCATATGTTTCACCATTGGTAGTACATGACTTTCATCCTTTCGTATTTACATAGGGAGAACACGTATCACGGCTCTTGTGCTTTCTCATCCCCAACTATGATTCTGCACATATGGGGTTAGCGAAAGGCATGTGCACTGTACACGACCTCATACATATGTTGATGGAACTGTGCATCCGTTCTTCAAAGCGTTCACCTAGTGGCAGAGCGTGTGTGTGCGAAATGACGATGGTTCGAGTTGCACCCGTTGATCAAATTTGTGAAGCTTTGGTGGTACAGGACTTTCTTCTTCCTTTCATATATATTTACATCTATAAAATAAGCGCGACGGTTCTTGAGCTTGCTCTTTCCCCAATTTGTTTCTACATATTTGAGGTTAACGTAATGAAAGGCATGCACCTTGACACACGAACTCCAGCATAGCTTGATGCTACTGTACCTGCATAGCTTGATGCTAATGTGCCTGCATAGCTCAATCGGCTTAGCATTTGCATAGTCTGCAACTTGGGTTCGAGTCCCACCAGAGGTTCGGATTTTTGGGACCTTTGGTGGTACATAAATTTTTTAAATTTTGATTAAAATTATTTATTTTGGTGTTGAGAATCAACTAAACCAAGTTTTGCAACTTACTTCAAAAACAAACACTAAAACCATTTATTTACAGCTGTGTGCAGTCCTCCAGTTTTATTAACTATCCCGAACAGCTTAGATCTGATCCATTTTGTCAGTTCAGTTGTGGTTCGAATTGTGCTACTAGTCGGTTGGTTCCTTTGTATGTTGATCCCCATTAAATTCGTTGTTACGGCACAACGTCTGTTGGTTACTCCCAGAAGATTGGATGGGGTTGCAGCTAAGGTAACTTTGTAGAATTAGGTAAATTATTAGAATAGGCCCGGTCTGGAAACCTGTAGTCCCTCCGCCTCTAGATTTCTACCCAGGTCCAGGCAGCTGAGGTAGGCATTTCACATATGGCGACCGTGAACAGTTTGACCCTGTCTGGTTGACCGTCACTTTTTGACGAAAATTTCGAATTTCAAAATTTCGAAATTTATCACGATTTTGATATTTTTGATTTTGCTTGTTTACTTATAATTTAGACAATTAATTTTGATTAGTTTTGTTTCGCTTTTATTGAGTTTAGGCTTCACTTTTGATTTTTCAAATTATTGAAAATGAGCTTAGCTATCCTGATTCTACCTTGGAAACCGTGGTCGGGGGAACTCTTCGACTTCACTGCTAACTGAACCCCCCAGAAACTTTTGGGGACCGACTTCCCCCCTATGGGAATCCATTGGGGAGGCTTTAGGGACTCTCTCTGAATTTTTTGAACCGCTTTGGGGAAATTTTGATCACCCCCCCCCCGGCTCCGGATCTTCAGCAACCATTTGGGGGAGATTTGAGCTGAGGGGTGAAGGGTTCACTTTTGGTGAACACAACACCATTAAAAATATAGGTTAGGTAATTTAAGAAGTTAATTTAATTATATATTAAGCAGAAATACCTTCCTGGTTATACCAGGGCTGCTATAAAAGCCATTTTAATTATTATAAATTAGGCTTACAAACTGTTAATTTCAGGTTCCCCCTCTCCAAATTTTCAAATTTTCGGCTAATTGGCCTCTTCATCGGCCCTCCCTCCTCGAATCCACGCTATAGTTTATATTTTGATTGTAGGGAAATTTTTGGTCCACCCCTAGGGAACCCATTTTCAAAATTGTTTTGAGTAGAAAAACTTTGGACCCCCTTCTAAAAATTTCTGTAGTGGTCAAAAATGAATTCTCCGTGTTTTTCTGTACCCTCCAATAGGAATTTTTAAAATTTAAATCGACAGAATTTTTTGTAGGAGCCCCATTTTGATTTTGAACTGTGGATATACGACGTAAAATCGGATTTTCGTAGGCCTGGATTTTACTACAAAAGCTATTTAAAATTGGATTTTTGGTCATTTTAGCACTGTTAGGTTGTGAATAAGCCGTGATAAACGTGCCCCCTTCAAAATTTTGATTTCTGTACAAAAAGGCAAAAATCGATTTTGACCCAAAATCGTCAATTTTCACCCAAAAATCGAATCGAAAAAAAACGAAAAATAAAATTTTTGGCCGATTTTTCCAATTCCAAGCGCTAAGAACGTTTGAACATCGTCGACGACATCTAAAATACCCTCCTGTCAAAATTTTTTTTGAGATTCGAACATTGCCATTTTTTGAGCTAATTTTTTGGAATTTGGTATTTGCTACTGCTACTTTGCTACTCTTTCTGAGCATAAAAAACATCAGATTTTGTACGCAATTTTGGAAAATTTTCTATTTTGGCACCGAATTTTCGATTTTTCATATTTTTGGTCGCGGTGCCCCCCTAGTGATTTAGTGTTTTTGTCGGTTCTCAAGCTATCTACGACTAGAACTACACTCGTAGAACGTATCCTAACTGCAGATTCCCAGGATTTTTAGATTTTTCGTATTTTTGACCCAAAACGGAGGGTTTTTCGATTTTTGGTCTTTGACTCCATTATAGTCGATTTCTCATTCTGAACGAGTTGATTTATTTTGCTCAATTCTACGGTTAAATCCACGAACGTAAAGCATAACGACGCCTACGTAACCACCACCACGAATAATTAGTGGCTGCCCAAATCTTCCATGTTTTTGCCAAAATTTGCGATTTTCCGTTTTCTTGTCGGCGTGCCCCCCTTGTGTGTTTTTCTAATAACTCCTAATTTTCGGACTTTTTCTTAGAACGACGGTAACACAAGCCGTAGAATCGTTTGTTGAGTCTTTTTCCACGATCCTATCAGATTCCCAGTAATTTTTGACCAGATTCGACTTTTTTGTAAGCGCCTCTACTCTACCTGACAAATTCAACTTTCGAGCAGATTTTTGCACTTTTTGTTTTTGAATATCATCTACGACCTCAAGCAACGGCGTAAATAAACTGTACGAGCGTTGTTTGATACTTTGCTACGATTTTTCTCATTTTTAGACTACTTTTTCCAGTTTTTGCGAAAAATTTCGACAATCGATAATTCTGCGCAAGAACGTTTACAAAGGCATAGAGAAAATTGTAATAATATTTTTGATCAATTTGCTGAACTACGCGCTTAACTCATTCCGGCAATAACTAGAGCTCAGCATCGTCAACATTTGCAAAATATGGCTTATAACTTATACGGCCAAAACTTATAATTTTAAGAGTCTGAGTCCCTATAACGGTAGAGAAATTACGTTGACTCCGTGGATCACACGTTTCGAAGCCATTATGCATGCCCATGAAATCCCTCAGGAGAAGAAACGCTCGTTGGCTAAAATCGGGGAAACTGTCCTTCATCGACTTTCTTCTCTAGCACTTCCAGATACGTATGACGAATTGGTCAAACTTTTGAAGCTTTTGTAGAAGAAGAACAAAAACAAGAACAGCGGCCAAACATTCTAGACATTTCTACGTACATGTTCAAAAGGAGGATGAAAAGGCTCAAGATTTCGCCGCTGACTTAGAAATTCTTGAAAGGCTTCCTCGAATGAGACTGAAAACGGAAGGGCAGTGAACATTTTTGAACAGCTTAGAAAAAGCCTCCGTTCCGAATTGAAAACCTTGGGTGTCTCCCTCTTAGCCGACTTGGAATGTTGGGGACAGAGCGAGGAAAAATTGCTCCAAATTGTGATTCAGCTTTCGCGGTTGGAGGAGGAACAAACTCTAGATTCGTCGACCTCCCATTCCACTTCCAAAACGGAAGCAAAGATGAAGGCAAAGGTCTGTAGTGTTTCTACCGCTGAAAACTCGGAACAGGATGAAAAATTTTCCAAATCGCAGTCCCAACTTTTGGATATGAAGCTCAAAAATGAGCAATTGGAAATCGATTTGGAAGCCGTCAATGCAGGCAAAACGGAAGCTCAAATTTGTAGTGCGAAGGCTTTTACTTCCACCGAATCTCCTACTGTTGCTGCCGCCCAAGCTACGCCATCTACACAGTCTCCGTCAGCTCAGCATCAAAATTCTAATCAGCGAAATCCCCAGTTCTCAGCGCGATCTCAGCAACGTTACTTGTTATTAATGCGGAAATTTAGGTCATATCGCCTCAAATTGTGCCCTGCGTACTAATCAAGCCAAATCTAACTTTCAGCGCGGTCGTGGACGTGGTAATTTCCGTGGCAATAACCGTGACAACTACCAAAACCAGAATTGGAATCAAAATTCGCGCGAAATTGGGACTACAGTGATAATAACAATTGCTCTCGAAATAATTCTCGCGGTTCCTGGGGTAATCGAGGAAACTCCCAAAGGCGCGGTTCTCGTCCAGATGTTTTGATGGATGCTAATGGTCAGGCATTTCAAATTATGTCCTACGAGCAATAACAGCAGGCACAACCGAATGTTTCCTATATTGCTCCACTAAATTCTAGTGTCCAGAATTTTCAGATTGCGGGAGGCGTAACCTCCCAACCCGCAGTAACTTCGTCCCCACCTGGCGAAAATTCTAACCCTAGTCCCACTACAGTTTTGAAATCTAACCCTAATGCTTGTTCGGTTCTTTCTTCTCTCAATGTGGTGGATACCTTAATAAAAACATATCCCAATCAGAAGACAATTTCGTCAGATCAAATTTGTTCAGTCTTCTCTTCTGATGTGTTCGTGGTGAAGTCAAAATTACCGCCTAACCATCAATTTGGACGAACAAACTTAGAAAATGCTCCGATGTTTTCGAATACGTATGTACGTACCAACATGGCATGTTCTATACAGCCAACTTTCAATGGTTTTTCAGAACCCAAAAGGCAAGGAAACTTTTTTATATATGGGTGAAAATTGATTCGAGCAGGAGTACGTATGTGATTCAGACCTTGTCTCGGGAGAAAATCCACAAGTAAATTCTGCCATTCATAATTCCAACTTAAAAGATTTTATAAACACCAGAGGAACAATACGAACAGTTTCTCAAGGAAGCCCAACTGGATAAGTATGAATGTACAGAAAAAGCTAAAGATAGATTCAAGGAACTTCTACGTAGGTATGTACATGTTTTTGCAACACCGGAAAATTTAGGGAAATGTACTACAGGACAACATCCAATTGACACTGGCATGGAAGGACTAGTAACGGCTAAGGCATATAGGGTAAAGCTAAATAAAAGACTCCAAATCGAAGAACATATTCGGAAGATGCTGGAACAAGGGACTTGCTCTCCATCAGACAGTCAATGGTCATCTCCATGTATGTTAGTAGGGAAAAAGGATGGAACTACCCGGTTTGTTATTGACTACAGACACCTAAATAAGATCACTAGGAACGATCGCTATCCATTACCTAAGATTGATGAAATATTAAATATGTTCAGTAAGGGAAAATTGTTTTCTACGTTAGATCTTAACAGTGGGTACTGGCAGAGATGTTTCCCATAAAGAGAAAACTGCATTCATTTCGCATATGGGACTTTTTTTATTTTAACGTAATGCCTTTTGGTCTCCCAAATGCTCCCGCCACTTTTCAGCGCATAGTGGAGCTTATTTTTACGGAATTACCAGTTTACATCGATGATTTGCTAATACCTTCAAACGACAAAGAACATCACATTAAAATGCTGCAAATTATTTTTCAAAAGCTTAGCGATCATGGACTTCGTTTGAAGATGAAGAAGTGTGTGTGTTTCCATACAAGGGTTGAATATCTTGAGCATTTTATATCTGATAAAGGCATTGTAACTGACTACCGTAAAGTCACTGCAGTTCATAATTTCCCTGTACCTAGAACAATTCACCAGTTACGTGGATTTTTAGGTATGGCTGGATATTATAGGCGATTTATTAGCAACTTTAGTACCATTGCTGGACCTTTGAATAATTTGTTGAAGAAACAAGAGAGTTTTCATTCTAAGTAGCATTTACCACTGCAAGAGTCACAGCGTTACATCGTAGAGGTGTGGACTATCCAGTAGCAGACGTTCTTTCGCGTAATCCTAAGTCCAAGGACAACTTTTTGGCTGACATTGCTACGGCGAATTCACGATTGCACCAAGTACGTACGCAAACCAACAATACTGAAGTTACATCTGAAAATGAGGAGAAATTTGACGTAACTGAAGACATGTAACCACCTGTATTTTCAATTGAAAAATTTTCCGACGAAAGTTATATTCAAGCTTTGAATGAAGTTCCTGACTTTGGTCCTTTAAAAGACTATATGGAAACGGGACGTTCACCAACTGATGAAAATGTTTGGCGTTTAATTCGTCTCGAGGATGATTTCGTGCTTGAAAGGGGGATTTTGTACAGACATCATATAGACGCGCATGGATGTAGACGATATGCGTTACCTGGAATTACATGTGTACCTCAGAAGTATCGAAATTACATGTTGTGTCAATATCATAGTGCACCGGATACCGGAGAACACTTACCTCAAACTATTTATAAGATAGCTACGAAATACTATTGGCCGACTCCATCAACAGATGTGACTCGATACGTATGTAATTGAATAGTATGCAATAAATCTACGATTGGTCCAAGAAATCCACAGGCTCCTATGAAGCCCTATCCACCTGTAACTAAGCCATTCGAAAGCATTTATCTAGACGTTTGTCATTTTCCTACTAGTAAGAGTCAAAAGGTTTGTGTTCTTGTTTTGATAGACCAGTTGACGCGTTGGGCACAAGCTTGGCCCTTACGGAATGAAAAGTCAGAAACGCTAATACGTGCGCTTCTATATGAGTTTGTCTTGCGCTATGGTGCACCTAAGGAAGTAGTAACAGATCAAGGACCTAATTTTCAATCCGAAGTGACAAATACATTCTTTAAGTTGCTAGGAATTATTAAGTTACGCACGACGACATATCATCCACAATCTAACGGGCTTGTAGAACGGGTTAACGGTACTATACGTGAAGTTATTACGAAGTATATCGATACATCACAAATGGACTGGGACATGAAACTCGCTTTTGCTATGCACGCTTATAGAACATCTTTTCATTCGACGATACAGGGTACTCCGTATTTTCTACTTTTTGGTCGTGATTGTGCTATTCCTGACGATTTACGTTTTGATAAATTCGATAAACCTGTGACTTCTTTAAATGCTTACAAAACGTCAGCGCTGCGTCAATTAACGGTAAATTGGGAATTAACTACTAGGATAATTAAGGATAAGAGTGAGCTAGTTAAGCAAAAGTACGATCAGAAAGTACGTATAAAGCATTTTGAAGTAGGACAGCTAGTTATGCGAAATATTTCACAAGCAATTGTACCACAAGGACATATGGCTAAATTAGCTCCGAAGTATGACAGACCCTTTCGTATTGTCGAACGAATTTCAGAACAGAATGTTCGGTTAAGGTGTTTTCAGACAGGAATGGTTAGTAAACCAATTCATGTAAATCGAGTTACCAGATGTACATCCAGAATATACCGAAGATACAGAAGAACAATTTCAAGATCTGGAATGTGAAAAGCCCAAGGAAAAGGCTTTGCCCAGTGTAGAGGAAAAGCAAGGGGATAGTAGCGGCGAATTAGAAGAACAAGTACAAGTTGATAAAAATGAAACGGAACATCACGAAACAAATAACATTGATGTGACTAGTCAAGGCGAACTAGACGAAACTGCTAGTGTAGAATACATTGTTGTAGCAACACCAACTAGCACTAAAGCACCAGATGCACTCTTGGTACCCTTAAGGACCTTATTTTCGTTCGACAACGTTGGATTTTTAATTTGAACATCTCGTCCGGCACTATTTCTGCACAACTGTAAGCAATTTCGTCGACTTTTCAATGGTTTTCTCTTGAAAGTTCAAATTTCTAGACCTTTTCTCTTTTCGATTTTTCTTAAAAGTTTTCTTGGTATTTGGCAATTTAAATTTTTCTCCCCTTTTTCCCTAAACTCTTTTCCTTCTGTTTTAGGATATTTTTATGTCACTTGTTTTGTTTTCTATTTAGTCCTAATTTTGTATTGGTTTCTGGCCTTCTCTGATCAGTGGTCTCAAAGTCTCAGCTATGAAACGCCAGCGTGAAATGTTGTCGGACTCTAAAGAACAGGAAAATCCGGACCAATCCAAACAAAAAAAATGCGGCAGATCGACAGCGAGAAGCGCGACGTCGTAGACGGCGCCAGCCATAGCAAACTTGCCACCGAATGATCAGCTCACATTGAATTATTGGAAGGTAGGTTTTAAGGGCAACTTAATCCAACAATGATCTCAGGTATGCCCTGTTGATATGTCTGACCGTGGCCCTGCCATTTCAAAACGTTCCTGCTGATACGACTGCGAGCGATCTTTCTGGATCGTCTGTGAGCCATATGACAGCGGTCATTCCATCTTTAAAAGTGTGTAAAACTGCTTCTGATGAAAACCAATTGTCATTTTCAATGTGGCCGAAAACTTCAATTCCACCTTTTGCCAAACCTACTGACGAATTACCTTTTCTGGATAGACATGTAAAATGAAAACCCTCACCAGCTGAACATTATGCACAAAAGTGTTTAATTCCATCTTTAGTCTAGTCATTTTTCTTTTTTCCATCCATTGTCGGTTTTTAACATTCCTACCTACGTTGGTGAGTTGTCTTTCTGGACAATCTACGCAACAGGGTCATTGGTTTTGCTGAGTGCGCACTTTCTGGCTCGCTTTCTAGTGGAAATCATCCAACTCAAATTCAAATACTACTTTTGGCATTTTTCTAAGAAGCATTTAACCAGTAGCGTGCGCGGAATATAAAAGTGACGTTTAAGTTTGCAAAATGGAGTTGAAAACGGATTAATAGTTAGCTTATTGACGGATTTGTTAAAGGATTTAGCAGCGAAAGTATCAAATGACTTTTTCGAGGCATAATGTAGTTGCGGATTCATGGATTTAAACGCCGCATGATTATATAGTAGTATAAACGATAGACATATTTTGGAATTTTTTGGCGATTCAATTGTGACGGATTCAACGAGCGTAAAAACGTAGAATACTGAGTTTACATACGGATATCGAAACTGAATCGGTATACGCGGTATTAGTATTTGTTTTTGTGAACACATACGAGTTTTGTATGATAGATAATCAGTCGGTATACACTAGTCTGTATAGTTATTAGGTATGTTCAGTTTTCATATGATCACGTAGGCGTGTACAGAATTGGTGTTGATTTGATAGTTCGTATTGGTTAATTTTGTGTTTGAAGTTCGTTATGCATATTCGGAAAATCCTAAAAAGCAATATTCAAAAAAACCCAAAATATCTGCGTTCTTACTTAGTTTTTTCTTGTTACCTATATTGTTTACTTATTGTTATGGTTGTCTACGTACGGTTGTTTAATCATTACGTTTGCCTTCATTGTGTTTATATTTTATAAACTACTTCATAACACATTGGTTAATCTTTGTTTCAGCTAATCCCATTGATAATGTATATACTTTTACTTGTATGTTGTTGTTTTCTGTGATAATCGTGTTTTTTGACTAAGCGCAGCTCGGATCCTTTAGTGGTCATCTATAAAGCTGTCCTATAGCAATAATCTTTGTCTACCTTGAATGAATTACTGGTCAATCTGTATAAAATGAAATTTATTCAATTTTCTCAAGCTTTCTCTTTCTGGAGCACTTCTTCTTTAACTTTCTCCGTTCTATTTATTGATTGCACTGTCGGCTCTGTGTAGCCAATATACAGTAAATGTATGTATCTTTAATCATTACGACGGATATAACAACAGCTTAAATTCGATGTCTCCTGTAGATACAGCTCCGATCCTGAAGTAGAGTTCTACGGGTTTGAACTCATCCTACGGTGAAACCAGAAGACCATCGCCCTAAATTTAACCAAATTCTACGACAACAACAACGACGCCACAAATTATGGACAATATATACTTTAATTTTGTTGCTTAGTATATGCATAATTGTTTGTTTGTTTTTGTTACTTTCTAATCATTTTGCCTTAGTTTTTGCCGGTACTATGCCCTATATTTTTGCCATTGTTTTCAGTCATAATGTTGTGCTTTACTTATGCCATGTACAGTTTTCTTTTTGCCATATTCTTTGCTGTATGATTCGTCTGTAAACTTTGATTCGTCTAGTTATGTGACCCCATCCCTATATCTTTCCCCTATATATGTATGTGCTTTAATTTTGGTGGCTATATGTGTTTTTCGTTGTTTTCTTGGAAAGATCAGGTGATCTTTATTTTTTATGCGGCGGAGGAAGGTCAGTGCGCAAGATCTTTAAAAGTTTTGGTTAAAAAGGTTTATAGATGAAGTTTTTCTTTGTTTGTTATAGTCTTTACCTCATTTTTATGTGATTATTAGTTTTGTTGTGTATAGGTTAATTTTTGTTGCATAGCTAGAATATTGCATGTGGTTAGTTAGGTTAGTTTTTGACTTTTGCATAGCAGTTTGATATATGATGTAGAAATTAATCTATCTACTTAATTGAATTTTCTGTGTATTTTCTCTTTATTTTGTTAGCTAAGGATTTTGTGAACTTTGTATAGTTTAGGTAGTTTATTGTAGTTTTGTATAGTAGTGAATAGTTGTAAACTTTGTATTATGTGTTTTCTAAAAATTGATATAATGTGTGTTTGACTTGTATGCTTGTGAGAATGTATGTGAAACTGATCAGTGAATGTATGAATAATTGCTGTATTTCTATTCTTTATGGTTTTCTATTCATAGTGGCTTTTTGGGTATATTACCTTTTCAATGTGGGTCGTTTGCCCTCTCTTCTCTATTTCTGATTAACTTATTTTCGCTAAACTTAGTTTGGTTGCAACTACTTACTGCATTATTTCGTTTACTTTATTCTCCCTGTGTTTCGCTATCCTTCGCCTTTCTATGACATGGGAATTGTGTGAGGTCTACGTTCAACTTTGAAATTCTTTTAACTTTCAACTATTGATTTACGGTTGCATTCTCTTTCCATCTTTGTATTTTAGCTAAAAGTTTTCTATCCTATTTAGGGGAGGATGTTCAGAATCAACAAAATCAAGTGTTGCAACTTACTTCACAAACAAACACTAAAACCATTTTGTTACAGCTGTGTGCAGTACTCCATTTTTGTTAGCTATTCCGAAAGGCTTAGATCTGATCCACTTTCTCAGTTCAGTTGTGGTTCGAATTGTGCTACTAGTCGGTTGGTTACTTTGTATGTTTATCACCATTAAATTCATTGTAGCCTTGTTACGCCACAACGTCTCTTAGTTGGTTACTCCCGGAAGATTGGATGGTATTGCAGCTAAGGTAACTTTGTAGAATTAGGTAAAATATTAGAAAGGCCCGGTCTAGGAACCTGTAGTCGCTCGGCCTCTAGATTTCTATCCAGGTCCCAGCAGCTGAGGTAGGAATTTCACATTGGAATTTTCATCAAATTTCAGCTTGAATTGGGCTGTATGCATGTAATGTGTGCCTGAAGAAGTTACCATCTGAAACCTGACACTGTGTTGCCAAACAGTAAACAAAAATTTCAACTTGCGGTGTGAGTAGGTCGTCAGAGCAAGCATCGGTGGGAACGGAAATGAAACACCGGGATATTTCTCAACAGATGTTATTATTATTATTATTATTATTATTATTATGGTGTTTCATAGATAAAACATTTTTGAAAATTAGCAAGCGTCTGAGCAAACGTCTTAAGACAATTTGGCCTAGACTGTGTAAGCACGTGGGGTTGAAACCGTTACTTCTGTGTCAAAATTGAGGTTGCACAGTTGCAGGCATATTGTATATGCATTTATCAAGAATACTTAAATCATACCTTCACGGGACCTGCAAATTACATATATACGGTAAATAAAGTTGGTGGATTTGATATTCAGCCCAGCAACAATTCCGTTGGAAGGACACTCATAGCGTAGGAACTTCCCGCCTGCACCACCAACCAGTTTTGTATTTTTGATATTAGTACTGTTGACAGTGCTTCGACAAATTAAGCCAATGCTGTTGACATAAAAAGATCTATATCCATATAATCCAGTGACATAGAACCGAGGAGGACATATTATTTTACTAAAATAAAAAAAAGCTTAATTAACAACATTTTGGAACACACAGTTCTAGGAAACTGTCGCTGCTACAATATGTTTTTGTTGCGAAAGTGAGAGTATGCACAGCTCATGATCATGCTATTGCTGAAATGGCATAAAGTGTTGCCACAGCCGGAAACATAACAAAGTTTTGAGTATAGAAATTGTTTAAGGCAAATCCAATGCCTTGCTATAACTTTAATTATTGCAGCAAACGCCAATCGTTAATTTATTCCTAATTTATAGTTAATGTTACAAACCTTATCTGAACATTCCGTTCAAGGTACAAAAGCTTCCCGAAATTTTGTTCGGAATGGCTTTCCAAAACCTCAACCTATCCCGATATGAATATTTTACATTGAGGTTTACGACGTTGAACCACACCGATTGAACGATTCTTTTGGTATTTTCTAGTATCGCTTACCTCTGGCATCCTGCGCACTCTCCGTGTGTTATTCTCGTGCTGCGATCTGTGTCACCAAAGCAAGAAATTTTAATGGAGTGTAGATATTTATCACTAGAATAAATATACAGTGCGGAGAGGGCGTATCCATCATCACAGTGATCCTTTCTGGCAAACCCAAGTGCTTGACCAAAACTGCCTGGTTCAGAACTGATGGTGTAGTCTTAAGATAACATTAAACACAGATAAGTAAATCGGATACGTTTAAGTTTCACTGGAAAACCTTGTCAATTCCACAATACGTTTTAAACAAATTTTGTTGCACTTTTTAGTCAAGCTAATTTTAGCAAAGCGCCAAGTATGGATGAAGAATGTGTTAATTAAGCGCAGGGATAAAATGACCATAACAAACGATAGAACTGTTAATCGAATTTGAGACTTTCAGAATTCCGTAAAAGTTCTCTGCGCGGAGGAGCAGGCTTTCTTGGATATAAAAATAAAAAAGTAAAAATAAAAACAAATAAAAATCTGTTGTTTGTTTATGGCAACCGTGAGTTTCATTACGATTATTACAGGTATGCGTTATATGCTTTCTTAAATTTTGAACAAAATGGGCGAATTGATTTTCTTAGCTAAATGCCGAGCTTTTGGCAGAAGTTGCACACTACAAGAAGCATCATTTCAAACACTATTAAATTTAGTGGCTGGGAAAACCATGCGCAAAATCAACTGCGAAATTTTTGGTCTATCCAGGATTATTGTAGATTGCAAACACAAACAACCGGCCACAGTGCAGCAGGTTGTATGTAACAGAGAATGACTACACAGAGTTGGCTCCGTGTCCAAATTTTCGGACCCGGCCCGGACCCGGACCCGTTAGGTCGGACCCGGACCCGCCCAGACCCGGATCCGGGTACCCGGTTCTAAAAAACGAACCAGTTTGCATAAACATTCACTGCATTCTTAAATTTCACTGCAACTTTACTACTGTAATAGCCCAGTCGCTAATAAAACCTGTGATAAGCTTTAGGTTAACTTATTTTACACCTCACGACAATTTTGAGTGCTAGGGCTAACAAAAGCGGTAGCAGTTTTGTGATAGTCCAGAGACAGTGTGAGACTGTCCTTCGGACAAGTTAAGAATGCTTTGGAGGAAAGAATGTGAACGAAGTTTTGGTGGCTTGTATTTGAAAACAATGTCCTTGAGCTTGTTTGCTGGATTAAGTTTTACGTGCATTGCAAAACTTTATGCTAACTTATCATTTCGAGTTGTCATATTTCTACTTCCAATTCTAGTTACTACATATTGTGTTGTTTCTAGCCCAGCAGAGCAGCATAGATCAGTGAGAACTCAGCTTGACAACTAAACATTGTATCTCAATGTCTAACACACCGGTTCCACCAACCTTTCATTAGAAATACAACATATTGTAATGTTTTAACATCCCTAAATGTACCAAAATCCAGTCTTCTTCAGTATTTTAGATCCGGACCCGGATTTTGACCCGCGGGTACCCGGACCCGCGGGTCCTAAAGTTGGACCCGGACCCGGCCCGGCCCGCGGGTACCCGCGGGTACCCGGACCCGGCGCCAACTCTGTGACTACAACACTATTTAACAAACCTTCTTAAATCTTACCGCAAGCTTGGAAGCATGAATCAGATTTATTACCGAAGACACACCACGGACCGCCTTGCCGGCCATCAGGATTTCTACAGTACGCTTGAGAAAGCTCGCCTCTCCTAATTTCCAGTTCAGTATGATAATAGTACTCTTGCCGTTCCGAAGTCACCCATTTCCCGCAGGGTTGGTTATGTTGGGTAACCGATTTAGTTCCGTCATACTCGTACACATCCCGACATTCCTCGTGCTGGTACCAGCAATTATTTTCTACATCAAAACATGGTGTGGACCCTAAAAACATTATTTACTGTACCAGGATAACTTCACCTTTTACATCTCAGAGTGTTTTAGCTGATGCAGTTTTATATTTACTAGCACTACATACCAGCAGATTACGAATTTCTTTGCACAACTACCAAATACAAAGACAACAATAACAATAACAAACAACAACAACAACAACTACTACTACTACTACTACTACTCCTACTACAACTACCGCTACTATTAGACCCTAATACAGCGTCTTAGTACAACTGAATAACGTTGAATCTGCTGTGGCAGAAAAGTCAAATTCAATTAACTAAAAATTTTCATTTAAGTTGCAGCCCTGAAAATATCGTGGAGCGCGTGAGATGGGTAGTCTATAAGTATTAATGATGATTGCATGCTTCACTGCAATGCATGTAAAATATAGCACAAATTAAATTTACAATCTAACTGCATTTGCTCGTTGAATTAGACTTCGCTCATTCAGTATTAATAAATGCATTCTGAAACGAAAGCTTTCATCAAAGCAAACAAGATCGCTGTTCAAAGCAACAGAGAACAGATCCCGCGATAACAACAATCGGAAATCTTGGAAGTAGCAGCGAGGTTGTTTTGAGCGCGAATTTTTCGGAACTTACCCAGCTTTACTCCTTGCATCATGTTACAATTTACGTGGTTTACTAATTGCAAGGCGAATTAAGCATTGACCTACGTTGTATCAAGAGTACATAATAACTAAGAGTGTGACAAGCGCAGCACTCTTAGCTATCAGGCTGGGGACATCATCTGCACGATAACGGCCTACCCCCCTTCACTAATCAGACCCCAGTGACGCTCCCCCACAAAACAGACCCTAGTGGATTTGACCCCCCCACAAATCAGACCCTAGTGAAATGACCCCCCCCCCACAAAATGGACCCTTGTGAAATCCACTAGTGTTTGTTTTGTGGGGGGGGGGTGGTTGACTAGAGTCTGTTTTGTGGGGGGGGGGTCACTGGGGTCTGATTTGTGAAGGGGGGTAGGCCGTTATCGTGCAGATGATGTCCCCAGCCTGATAGCTAAGAGTGCAGCGCTCGTCACACTCTTAGTTATTATGTACTCTTGGTTGTATGTATAAGCTGTCACAGTTGCAGCTTTTAAGGAAAATCAGACAAAATCTGTTGAAAAGAAAAGTCAAATCTGAAGCAATTGTCTAGCTGGAAACTTCTCATTTGAGGTATGTACTGGTGGCTTTTTCATCCCTCCTCAACCCTTGGAGAAATCCAAGTTTAAAAATTAGTTTTTTGCTTTCAGTAAGCAATTCATACAGACACATACAAATGTTTTTAACCCTCTTTTGTACATTCTAAGATTTGAAAAATATAATTGCTGCGTACTTCTGAAATACGATAAACAATTTCAAAGTTTGCTAAAATGCTTAATCGCCACTTCAGACCTACAATTAGATTACTACATGTTAAAATCAACGCACTATCAGATCCAGATAAAGTGATTGCGACAAAAACAACTAGTACAGCCGCAATAAACATCATTTCTAGAATTAAATGGAAAAAACGAAACTGTGATGAACACCAAACAGTTGTTACTTGTACTTACTTACTAGATGAGAATATATAAACCAACTCGATAGTCACCAAAATATATCGTAATTTTTTTTGTTGATTCCATTGACAACTAAAGATCACTGAACATTTTTTGCCAAACGACAGTAAAGCTCACAATGCAACAGCTGACAACGTCAGAACCATAACTGCTTAGGTTTTCTGGATAAGCTCCGATAAAAGGCTCGTTTGCAGATGAATGGCGTAAATGTGTTTACAATCTCCACCAGATTCTTTCATAACCAAAAGACTTGCAGTCATTTGGAAGCTGTGTTTTCGTATGTGAAGACAAGCAAAAAGTAAAAAATTTTGAGGAAGGTTTTGGTATGGGAACCAATGGCTTAGTATTGCAAATAATGATACTGCTATAGTGTATATTGAGCTAAACATGCATTTTCTGTATAGAACCCAGGAAATGAAATCTAACAGGTGACAGTAGGATTCCTTTGACTACAAATATTTCTCTACCCGACTTACTTAGCTAGTACAAAGTTGTAGGTTGTTCTAATAATCAAATCTGTAATATCGAGACAACTGAATGCTAAAGCTTGTAACGCAAGAGGCTGACTAACGGTCAACCTTTTCGTTATTCTCATTATTACGAAATCAATCTACTTAGCTACTAACTGGCTTGCCTAGTCAGCAAGCATTCCTCCACGTGTCATGTAGCTCCACCTATAGGGTAGGTTTGGATTGGGTGGGGACCCCCCTTGGAGCTACATGATTGGGACACCCCAGCTAGAGGGCGCTTCTCTTGGGAGGGGGTTTTTCCGTCAAACTTCTCCCCCTTCAGTTGTTGCGTTTTCCCTTGTACAGTATAGACGTTTCTCTCTCTGTTCTCTCCCTACATCTCCACTGTATAATTTCTCCCCTGGGAGTTCCTCCAGTGAACTGTGTCTGGTACGTTAGCGGGGCTTCGCCCTTTATAAATTGGTGAGTGTGTGTATACTTGTTTGTCTCTTTTATAACTGTACGTACTTGTTTGGGCTTCGCCCCCTCCCTAAATTCTACTAGTTATATTCTGTATTTGCTCTCTCCATATTACTTATTGTTGTTACTTTATTAAATATCTCCACTAGGTGTGTGTACTTTTGGTAGGTAATTACTGAGCTCCTAGGTTAGTTTAGTGTTATTTCTGAGGTGAGCGGGTGTCACCCACTCACTAGGGCTATATATTTGGCGAGGCTTCCCCGGCCGGCTCCTGCGCGGTTGGTGTGTTATTCACTTGTGCCACGGTCTCCTCGCTTGAGTTGCTCTCGCGGGGTAACGGTACTATTGTGTTAGGTTAGTTTCACTCTGGTACCGCTACAAGCTTATTCTCACTATTAGCTCACAAGAAGTTGCACCGATGCTATTTGCCCAGTATAGCGTGCATTTGATGTAAAAGTAAAAGTGTAAAAGTTTCATGACTCTGCCAGGATAAACCTTGCTATTATCATTCACTCTATTGTAATACTACTTAAAATCGGCATAAGTAAATAAAAACAGATCAGTGCCAGAATATGTAGCATTTAAAAAAGGAAATTATGTACATTTAGTTATGCATAGGTGCGACATCTGCAAAGCTTCTACTCAGACACATACAAAAGCCTTTGCAACGATATGAAAAATTTTGCTTATTATCGAAGAAAACAAAAATCTTGAATGAAACACTTTCAAATTTACTTCCATCTTTATAGGATTATGGTGATTAAAAATTCAGAACATGTTGTGGGTAATATAGAATGCCAATTTATGCTATTAGTACATTAGTAGTACATAACGGCGGTGCGAGCAGGCTAGGAAACTTGGGTCACCTGATAGATCCCTCCTTTCATTTAACCTGGTTTTAGCCAATACAATCTCAGAGGTCCGCGTTCATGAGTTCGAGCCTCCAGGTTCCGTATTAAGCCCAATGTACAACCATGGTACGATCAAAAAGTGTGTGCACAAACTCTGACCGTTTATAGCAGAGAAACCTTTGGTGTAAACCCCAATAATCCATGCATTTTTAGAATCCTCGGTAACACGAGATTTCGAAAATCCGGAAAAAGCTTCTATTTTTCGAAAAAGAAACAGAAAGTTTCTATTTTTCGTCCAATTTTTATGGCAATCAAAACTTAGTTTCAACGATCGAATAAAGCAGGTCCGCTGCACACTTTTGCTCTAACAAGGTCTTCACGAAATTGATTTTCAAAATTTTCGGATTTTCGAAATCAAGAGGTCCTGAGGATTCTAAAAATACATACATTGTAGCGGTTTACTCCTTTGCGCCTTTGAAATCCTCAAAATTTAGTTCATCATTTTTTTATATGTAGGTTTCGTCTACAGAACCTCGCTGTAGTGGTGTGTTCAGAATCTTTTCATAGACTGCAAAATAGAATTTAAAGGTTTGTAACAAGGCAAACACTTACTCTTATACTTAGAGATAGCTCAGACCTGGTAACCCAGGCCTAACCAATTGTCAGATACACTAATTATTATCGCAAATTATAAAACTTAATTAAATAAAATGAAAGTAAAATTAAAATAAAATAAAAAATTTAGATTGCGTAGGCCGGCGCGAAAGCGTCCTCTAAAATGGCACTACAATTCAAACTTATGTTTGTTTCGAATGTGCTTCGGTGGCTGAATTGGTAGACCGTTGATGTAGATTGTCATAGGACGTGGGTCCGATCCCCACCTCAGGCCTGAATTTGTCGGATCGGAGGTGCTGTAGTGACACATCTTAGTTTCGTTCTCGTTCTTTAATTTTGGAGTAAATGCCCCCACCAGCTTTCATTAGAACCTGAAAGTAAACAATTTCGAATGATTCATTTATGAATACCGAGCCAAGCATATTTTTTATTAAATAATCACCTTATTCAATCCCTAACTTTCTTAGGTGTCTGATATACTTTTATTCTGGTTAAACAGTCGATATTGTGAGGATTTTCTTTCTTTCCACGGCTCTGCATAGAAGTTTTGTCTGTTCTTTCTTCAGACAGCCAGATGCTAATATTTTCCTTCCTACCTAAAAAGCGGTCAACAGATGATTAGTACGAATTACAAGAAAAGTTAGAAGGTTCTTAGATTTTCCTAACAGATTATAGCTAAGCAAATATAGACTTTGAGAGGGCATAGCAGGCAATCAATGCATAGTTAATTTTTTTAAAGTTCAAACAAGTCTGATATTTCTCTTGGAAGATCCCACTCAACCCACAATTGAAAGTTTGATAGCAGAGCAAAAGGCTCTCAGTACGGAGACGCGGCAGAAATTCGCTAAGGACAGCTGGTGCACGTCAGGTCACGCAAGCAAGCCCTAACCAGGGAATCAGATGTGCAAAAACAGCTGGCAGTACAGATACACCACTCTGAGGTATAGAAGTCAAGCTTAGCAAGGATGTAAAAACTAAATTACATAAATCACCGCAAAGACAGTTCCTACCAATCGTGTACATCTTACTTTGCCCTGGCAGATTAGTTTCCCTAAGGCTTGACCATTGCTTTAAAGAAAAATCAAACAATACTTAGAATCTCGGGAAAACTACTCTGATCTGGAACAATACTGCTTATCTTTAACGTGAACCAGTCACTGAAACTGAAACTGAAACTAAAACGGTCCACTGAAACAACACTATCGTGCCAATTAGTGTACCGACATTAGTGTACCGCTTTATGGCAACATTTTTTGTCTCAGAATTAAAGTCAGTGTCCCCACTGGACATTTAAGCTGTACAGTGATTTGGTGTCATATCTGTTATTGAACTCGTAAAATTTTGATTTTTCGGGTAAACTGAGTAGCTAAAGTTGTAGTGTGATTATGCTAAAAAAGGTACTTTAATGTTAACTAAACGTTAAATTGAGCAACGTAATTCAGTGTTGTTAAGTGTATTCGTTGACTGGTTTAAAAATAAAACGATGAACATATTTGGAGCAAACTGTTTGCACCTGGGGCAAAACAATTGTAATGTACGTACTGCAATGCCTATTGTTACTGTATTATTAATTTATAGACGTGATGCAACCCTTAACTTCTGTGTGTAAACTGTAACTTGAAAGTATTTGTAGACATCTTTATTTTATTCGGTACAAATCATATAATTTCAGTAATTAATGGATCAAAATTTTAAGTCTGAACGGTGACCAATTAATAAAAAATAAATTTGTCACAATTTGGACTATGTTAAGTTCATCCACTTAAATATTTTTGATTGATTACATGATCAGGATTAATTTAAATTAATTAAAATCTAATTTCTTTAATCAGAATTAAAAGACTAAAGTGTTTGTTTAGGCAACTGGAGAATATGATTGATCTAAGTTCGATAATATTCTTATTTTATCTGATGTTCCTGTATATCATTCGATTTATGGAAGTCTGTTGGTCTCTGTTTTCTGGTATCCAGAAACAATTAACAGAAATGGTTCAAGATGGCCAGTTTAACAAATTCGAGATTAGGACTATCATCGCTCGCCGGAAATGGTATACTTGGATGTTACCAAGAGTTTATTAAAGGAAAAGCTTTTGTTTCCAAAAAATGTAAACTCTGCAGTTATAAACGATAACCGGTACCACTCCCAGAGATCTCGAAGGGGTGCACTTTACCTGTAGTTTTGACAGGAGATGAGCGATTAGCCAATCAGATGCGTTTTCGTTCAAACTCCTATAAACTCATGTTTAACAGTGATAAGCGGTAGTATTAATTTTGTCATTAATGTTACGAGCATGCAGCATTCGGAAGGATTAACCGGTAACCCTGTTGCTCTTCCGTTGATAAACTGTTAATGCTATCTAGCTTTCATCCAGAGTACACAATACATAAGAGTATGACAGCTGGCAGTGGTGACTCTGTATTATCAGCTTGACACATCCTCTGCACGCTAACGGCTGACCCCCCCTCCGCAAATTGGACCCCAGTGCCCCCGCTGCAAATTGGTACCCAGTCGAAGCGGGGGTACGCTCACTCGCTCTATATTTGTGTGCTATAGCTCGAAAACACAAGCACTATGTGCGCAAGTTTTGTGTCTGTTTCGAGCTTTAGAACACATGCATAGCGGGCAATTTTTTTAAGTGAAGGGTCCAATTTGCGGGGGGGGGGGTGAAGAGGTGGTGTCAGGCTTATAATACATAGAGTATGACAGCTGTCATACTCTTATGTATTATGTACTCTTGGTATATATCCTACGACATTGGATTAGCGCACAGTTTTGGTTCATGACTTACAATACATAGAGTATGACAGCTGTCATAGTCTTATGCATTATGTACTCTTGCTTTCGTTGAATAAAATACAGTTGACAAGATATGTTTTTCGACGTTGCTGGGTCAGGGTGTGAACACAGCGTGTAAGAAGATAACAGTGTCCGGGTCCTCAATGTCAAAACGCAATCTCGAATTTGACCTTAAACATAAAAGCATTACCGTTTTTAGCTGCATGAGTACGCATATGATTTGAGGCGCATTTTGACGGCATGGGGTGAACGCTAACGTAGAGAGTAGACTATTTGAATTTTTGACTTTCTAAATTTTGTAATTTTGATTTGGCAACCAAATCTAAAAAGTAATCAAGAATTTTGGAAAAACGGATCTATAAAACGGCACCAGAAACGTCGCCTAACCATTTCGTGTAAGTGCAACTATGTCATTACAGTCACAACAGTGTTTACGGGCGCGACTTTGACTTTGTCAGTTGGCATCAAAGATTTATGCCGTTGGAGGAGTTGAGTAGTCCCCGATGGACCCTGTACTGTATGACCAAGGACTGGGTCTACTTTATCCATGGCCATTGCTCGATGAAGGACTATCAACAGGTATGCTCAGACAGATTTGTGAAACTTTTGATTCGTGAAATGATTATTACAGGATTGAGAGAAATTTAGTAAACTGTGCCCAGTATTGGAATCGATCTACCTCAGTAGATCGATCGATCTAGTTATACTGATGATACCTATGTGGGTTAAGCTAGGTTTAGAATGAAGTACTTTGTGCTTTGACTTTACTGCTCTAAGACTTTGTGTTTCGTGCTTTGTGCTTTGTGCTCGGAAGACAACGTTTGTGCTAGGACAGAGTAAAAGCGTTTAATACTATCGAAAGCACAAGTCACGGAAGCATGTGTGGCGATCGATAGTTGTAAATTTAGAGAAACTATGCTGCAAGGATATTATTTTCCCTTTATTTTGATGTTTTGTTCCTGCTCTTGCGTGGGCTCACGTAATGACAGTCTGTAGCTTGGTACACGAATTCAGACATGATTGGCGTGCGACTGTATCTCCGTGTGCTCACTTGGCCGAGCTGCTAAGCAATAAGTCTAGGATGTGTTGCAAAAAGCCAAACAAACAAGATTATTGAAATGTTTTTACATAAACAGTCTCCTTAACTTAAAGTGTTAAAGCTCGAAAACACAACGCCTACGAGCGTTCAATTTGTGTCTGGTTCGAGTTTTAGAACGCAAAGCTAGCATGCAATTCTTTGAAGTGAACATACACGTTTGTGGGGGGAGGGTCAGCCGTTAGCGAACATATGTAGCCTGTACCTAGAGCTGATAACAGAGAGCTTGCCTGCTGTCACACTCTTATATATTATGTACTCTTGCTAATACTTAAAACACTTTACTGTTTTCGGCTGCGTTTGTGCTGTATCAGCAGTTCTACGACGCCTGGCTTCTGGCACGAATATCCGTTAATCAGTTCAAGAAGTTGGATCAGCACGTACAACTCCCGCATTGTAAACTCGTTTATATGAGCAACTGTCCTCGATCCGGTACAACCTTGTGCACAAAAATGCTTCAGGCAGTAGACAAGTAATGCAGATAAGGGGTACCAAGAGTACATAATATAATAAGAGTGTGACAGCTGGCAGGTTCTCTCTCTCTCTCTGTTATCAGCTGCTGATACATGCGCTGGTGAGGATTTTGGCTCGCGGCCGAGCCGAGCTGAAGAACTGAAACTCCGGCCCAACCTGACCCGAGACGACTCACTTTCCAAAAGTTCCCGATCCGACCCGAGCAGAGTCCAGCCGAGCCAATATCATTTTTTCGCGAGCCGAGCCCAACCAAGTCGGGAAAGTCCGGCTACACATTGGTGGGGGGTCAGCCGTTAGCGTGCAGAGCATGCACCTACAGCTGTTAACAGAGAGCCTGTCAGCTGTCACACTCTTTTATATTATGTACTCGTGGTGTTACCCATCATTCTATTGTGCACTAAACCATTGAACATTAATTGTTTATGTACAATCCATGACTTCACATTTAGCGGATATGCAAAATCGGACATTGTGGGTTCTTTTCGTGACATGAAGTGCTATAGTAACTTCTGCATTTGTTATTTTTGATTGGATTTCCCCAATTAATACAAAAATCATAGTATAAATAAACGTCATATTTTTATCATTTTTTTAGCATAGTTGCCCTGTCCGAGCCAGGAATTTTCACTCATCTTTCGATGCTGAAAAAAGAGAGCGCCTTCAGTGAAACCGATCTGCACGCTTTGATTCGGTCAACCTTTGCTCATTTCTGTACCACATTTGACCCCGACCAAACCTGTGTCATAAAGGCACAGTCTAATGGGGGAATCTTGGTGCCGGATATTGTCAAAGCCATGCCTGGTGTAAAGCATGTGTTTATTCACAGACGGTAAATAAATATTGAAAATTCTGTATTTAGAGAACGGCTTGTACAAGGGTTTTGCCCTACAGTATTAGTTTCCAGTATTGAAGTACCAGTCGGGTCAGTGTCCATTTGGTAGTATCAGGGAAAGAACTTTGCTTCTCTTCTCGTAGTAATCAACCAGTGCACATTTGTTCACCCGCCGCCACATGTTTACGTGTTGAAGCTCGAAAACACAATAACTCTCTTGCTCTATAGTGAATTTCGATATAGTCTGCAGTTTGGTGTATTCCCTACTAAAGACTATAGACTAATCACTTAAACACTTAAGACTACTCTTTTTTTACTTGAAATTTCAAAAATAATCCCCATAAAAAATTCCCACTAGAGCTTAGACTGTTCGCATGATAAATATGACACCATTTAATTGCAGCCAGTATTTTGGTCGATGGTTTGTATCCGACATATTATTGATGTTAATCTGTACAGTTTAGAACTCTACCCAAAGTGCTTGCATCAATCGAACGCTTGTTTGAAGTGGACAAATCGGCTACTCGTCTGCTTCGGTTCAATCAATTCGATCTATCAATCCTAAATCCATGGAAAAGGTATTGTGCTAAAATCAGAAATACAAATTTTGTATATTTATTCCCAATTCTATATTACCAATAACACTTTGACACAAGTTTTAAAATTTTTGAGCCAAATCAGTTTTGGTTTGTTGAGTATGTTGAGTTGTTGTTGTTGTTGTTGAGTTGAGTTGAGTTGAGTTGAGTGTAATGATAACGTACAGTTCTGTTTCGATTTTTGAAAAATCCAAAACCAATTATAAATTCACTACTGCTAGACTATGTGCAGCAACTCTACTCTACTGTATTTTGCTCTACCCGCTCTTGTAAACTGCTTAGTTGCCAACCTTGCCAGAAAATACAAATAATTTTTAATTCTGAGATACTGGTTATTACATCGGACACCATTTCTCAAATTTCATTGCGAGGAGGCTGTCCCAACTTATGGCAGGACTGACTGGTCATGTACTAAATTTTTGCAATTCGTAACAATTTGCCAACGAGGAATAGTGCTTTGCAATGCTCAAACTTCGGAGGAAAACACATGAAAATGGAACCCGGTGGTAAACATTTGTAATGGTAGCGGACATAGGAAAGTTTGATAATCCTGATATGGAAGTTCAGTAATCACCCTTTTCGTTATTTTTCTATCCGGTGCCCTCTGCGCTGGCACAGGGCTTTCAAACACAATTGGAGTGTAACTGCTGCATGTCGCAAGCCAAACATTAGGTATTAGCAAGAGTACATAATACATAAGAGTACGACAGCAGACATACGCTATGTATTATGAGCTCGCTACATCCTCTGCACGTTATCGGCTGACCCCCCCATAAATCAGACCCCCCTCACCCCGCCCCTATACATGTACGGGGTCCAAACGGGGGATCGGGCTCGTGCTTGTATATTTTGTACACAGATGTGTAAAATCATACAAGCTTAAACACCATACACAAACCATACACCATACACAAGTGTAGCATGTAAGCATACTAACATAAACCCCGACCCCCCCCTTTGGACCCCGTACATGTATAGGGGCGGGGTCAAGGGGGTCTGATTTATGGGGGGGTCAGCCGATAGCGTGCAGAGGATGTAGCGAGCTCATAATACATAGCGTATGACTAGAGTTGAAACCGGTTCCATTAGAACCGGCTGGAACCGGAACCGGAACCGGAACCGAACCGGAAGGAATTTTAGAACCGGAACCGGAACCGGTAGGATTTGGAACCGGCCGGTTCCACTCTTTCCAGGAGTTTAAATTTTGCTAAAACTGGAATTTGTGGTTGCCATTCAGTGTTGCCATTCATATTATCTTTCTCAAACTAGTGACTGAAATTGAAACTAAAGATCTAGTTTGAGCTGAAACTAAACAAATTTAGACCTGAAGGCGAAATATGTAGGATGAGACTGATAATAATTAAGAATTTCAAACTAAACGTGAAATGAAGGTACAATTATTGGCACTGAAACTGAAGTTGAAAGTCCATAGAATAAATTTAGAGCCTAAAACTGGAAACGACATAGATTCAGCTTCCACTGAAGGTGACACAAACTCCCCGCTTCCCCTTTTCAGCTGATCGAGGCACGTTTCAGCTTTCGCTGAAGCCGCGGCATAGCATTAAGAGAAATTTCAAATATTTCTTTGACTCAACATTAGTGACTCAACATTAGTGACTCAACATTAGTGACATTATCCCGTCTGAGTTAAGACAAAAATTAAACGTTAAACACACTTGAAAAATTAGGAACATGTATTGCAAGGGAAAATTCTACTTCCTTTATTCTGGAATTTCGTAATTTTTTGTTTTCATGCTTCTGATTTTTCAAATTTTGTTAAGTAATTTTGTGTGTCTCACAAAATGCAGTTGTGAAAATGTCTCTAAATTAATTTTAACAAATTTTTGAAATTTTCTGTTCTAAAATTCCAATTGTAATTGATGAAAGACGGGCACTTTCGTTCAGACGTGACCGATACGGACGCCGAATGAAAACTTTAACCAGATTAATATTAACCTCATAGAAAAGATGAGAGCCCAATGGGATGTAGTCGGAAATTGAGTATATCTTCTCAAAAAAATGGTAAGTGGAAGCTGGTGTTGTCAGCAAGCAAGATTGAAGCAATATTTTTTAAAAAAGTAGTAAATTTTACAGGAGTAGAAAACTTCGAAATTTGAGTACTTATATTCTCATTCTTAAGCAATCGGCATCTGAGACGAAAGTCAATCAAAGTTCAAGTAATGGAACAGCATGTTGAAGTATCTGTTAGCTATTTTGTGAAATCAAGCGACTGTACATTAGTGTTGTTGACCGGCCGGGTGGAAAACGGCCAGCCGGCGGCCGGCCGCCGGCCGGCCGGCCGTTGACCGGCCGGCCAAGAGGTGCACTCGGCCGGACGGCCGGCTGGCCGGCCGGCCGGTCGGCCGTTTCAGGCCGGCCAGCCGGCCCTTGGACGGCCGGTAAATGGCCGGTCGGCCGGCCGCGCTTATATTTTAGCGGTTTATCAAAATTTTCTCAGTAAATCTAGTCTAAGTTGTGCTGATACATTTTCATATCTTGATTTCTTATTCTGGCACTCACGGGTCAGCCGTCCGGCCATTTTTAGTCTTTGTTTCGTCAGCCGGCCGTTTTTGGCGGGTTGGGCCGTCGAACGGCCGGCCGGCCGGCCGGTTCTGGCCGGCCGTGCCGTCGGCCGGCCCGCCGTTTTCGGCCGGCCGGCCGGCCGTCTTCAGAAGGTCGGCCGGCCGGTAACGGCTGCCGACGAAAATTTCGGCCGGTCAACAACACTACTGTACATTTCTTCGTTAAATATAACTTTAATATATATGTTCTTCTTTCCAATTTTAAATATTTTAAGTGCATTTAAATTTTTTGGAAACTATTTCCTTCTTTAGAGACACCGTACTCTTTTTAAAGAAATAAAAAATTTAAGCTCCAGTATATCTAAATTCTCAGCACGTTTTACTGAAACGTTGTGCAGTTCTACAAGATTCTGTTCAGAAGGCGCTGTCTGCATGTAGATGCACATTAGAATCTCACCGTTAATTATCGAAATAATTTGCTCGACCATACTAAAGTTTTAATTTTTTTACAAGTTTTAATGTATGTTGTGCATATAGAAACAGCATTTGTAATGGAGCAAACTCAAACTAAGGCAAAAACTTTAAAATTCAAAGTAAACAGAAACCCAGTTGGTTATTATCGCATTATCTATTCCAATTGTTTTGCAATATTGCTTTATAATTTTGATTGTATAACCCTTGCTGGGAGCCTGCATCCAATATTAATTATTGTTAAAATGTAACTACGAATTTTGTACTTGGAACCGGGAACCGGAAGCTAGAACCGGAACCGGAACCGGAACCGGAACCGGAACCGGTACTCTAGAACCGGAACCGGAACCGGTTTTGAAAATTGGAACCGGTCCCAACTTTACGTATGACGCTTGTCATACTCTTATGTATTATGTACTCTTGGTATTAGCTAAGACATTACACTAGCACACAATTTTGGTTCAACATTTTATTTAGCGTTTTAACCTTTTTTCAGATTTGAACCCGACTGTTGGACGGCAATGGAAGCCTCCGATCCGTTAGATGTGTCTTTTCTCTGGTACATTATACCCTACTCGAGATACCTAAAGGATAAAGAGGCAGGGATTAAATTCTTCGAAGTTGTCTATGAAGATCTGATAACTGATCCTGAAAAAGCTATACAGGTATACAGACCTGGACTAGAAGAAATAGTTGAAATATAATAATACAGCTGTATGCTGCAATATAGAATAAAATGAAGCCTAAAACACAAAGTGCGGAGTAAAAACATAGGTTCGAAACTAGAAAAAATGTATCAATTAAACGACGCAGATGCTATTAGGCTGTCTTTGGCTTAGCTTAAGCTTTAAACTTGACAGAGGCTAGGCTTAGGCTTATGAATTGGCTTAATTACTTGTTATATATCAGGCTTAAGCTTATTAGACTTTATGAATTTTTAGGGCCGTATGTGCTGGAGTGAGAATTAAATTTCTTTAATTAGGCGATGACTGAGCAATTTGGTGTTTCGACTTTAGGACTTATTTGACTTCATGGGAATCAGGGGTGATGTGAAATCGTCTGTTGCCCGAATGGAGGAGGATTCTCAAGCTGGTTCGCTTCTGCGTCAGGAACGATTGGCCAATGTCCCAACCTCCGAACTAACTCCAGAAAAGATGAAACTGTACAACTCTGTTTGTCGTAAACTGGGAATACCAGATTCCTTTGATGTATGAAGAACCAAATTCCCCTGTTAGTAAAGCATTACTAGGCAATAAATTTTATTCTCGTAAAATGTAATTATTCTCATAATAGCAACTTTGTTAGAAAGCGTGAGATACACAGCCTTGTCTTGTGCTTTAAACATGTGAAAGATGCTCGGCCCATTGACCCAGTAGTTGACACACGTTTTCGGGGGGGGGGGGGGGGGTGAAACTAACAGCTAAGTATACACTATTACCCTTGAAGTCAACCAATCAGTGATGAGCTAAACACTTTTGCGGGCAAGCCTGGGCCGCGCTGCAAAGGATTCTCCAAGTAGCCTCCTAGGAGGGTACTTCGGGGGGAAGTCAGGGAGCTGTCTGGGAGGGAGTTCGGAGCCGCCCTAAATCCGCCACAAAAGATCTCTCCTAAAGCTCAGGTTGGCGGTGCTTCTGACTTAGGAGAAAAGTAAGGAGTGGTGGATAGCACTCCCAGTTTAGGAGATTCATTTAAAACCCAAATCTCCTAAGTGGTCGCCTAAGCTGAGCTCAGGAACGCTCCTAGGTTTAGGAGCATCTGTTGCAATGCGGCCGTGAGTCGTAATTGGCATCCCACCGTCCAAGATTTCGTCGGGGTATATTATTATAAACTTAATTTTCAGGAAAGCGATTAGCCAATCAGATAACGTTTTTTGTTTAAACACATAGTGTTGGGGGAGGGCCCCTGATTCTTTGTAGACACCAAAAACTGATGATAATAAGCCACTAGAGGGATCCTCTTCTTTCTCATAGCGTTATAATACCGACAAAAATACGTCAACGTTCTTCCATTCCGGGGGATGTCGACAAAACATACAAACTGCTCGTTTGTTGGGGAGAGGGGTAGTCAACAGCCAATCAGATTCCAGAGATACCCACCCCGTTTGGTGGGGTAGCGAAAAGGATTTCGGTAGTTATAACTTAATTGCAAGCAAGGGTTCCCGTTTGGGGTGTGGTCGCCAAAAGCGAACCAGTTTGGGAAGGGGGTCGATATCTGTCAATCAGAATCCGAAAAACTTAGTCTGCTTTGGCGATTCCCCGAACGAGGACCACTTTTAGATGATCCCCTCATCAAACATGGAAAAGGTATACGCTATCCAACCGAGCCACCCCCCCCCCAATGCCTTACTCGAGATTTCGATAGCTAGTGCCTATTTATGTTTCCAATTAATTTTCTTATTTAGAATCCAAATGATTGCTGTTTTTGACTGTAGCTTTATTTTTGGTAACAATCTGTATGTTTCGGTTTCTATTATATTGACTGGTATTGCTGTCAATAAATACAAGTATTTGCCAATAAAAACCTCTTTAAAGATGGTGCTACTTATTTACTATCTGTAACTCAGAAACCTGAGCTTACAGCATGATTTTGGATAATGTAGGTTTGCTACAAAAGGAGAACAGGTACCCCAAAACGTGCATTATTCCTTTGTAGAACCGTTATTAGTTAACACAATGCAGATTTATCAATTCTGTCCAATGCCAGACACAAACCAGGAACCCGTGCTTCAAGTGGTTCACCTTGGCCCGACAATAGGAATTCAATCATCCCTGGCTTGGGCTAGCTAGTGACGTCTGTTGAAACTGGAGCTATAAGAAAAGACCCGGGAACAACCATGTGCACACCTAACCCAACTGGGAGTATTTACTGTTAGCAAGAGTACATAATAGATAAGAGTATGACAACAGGCAGGCTCTCTGTTATCAGAGCAAAAACTATGCTATGCGCGCTATCGGCTAACCCCCCCCCACAAATTGACCCCCTCTCACACCGCCCCTATATGGGTACGGGGTCCAAACGGGGGTTGCTCACTGCTTTGCATAATTACACGCTATAATTAACCGAGGCCTAATTTGGGAACAGGGTGCAAGCGTGTATGTTTAACATATGCATGTAGAAAACATACTAAGCGAGTGAGCGACCCCCGTTTGGAACTATGTACCCATATAGGGGCGGTGTGAGAGGGGGTCAATTTGTGGGGGGGGTTAGCCGATAGCGCGCATAGCATAGTTTTTGCTCTGATAACAGAGAGCCTGCCTGTTGTCATACTCTTATCTATTATGTACTCTTGCTGTTAGGTAAAGTGACAAGCGCAAGGGTGTTTAAAGTTATACCTAGAATACATACCTACATAAGAGTATGACAAGCTTTAATCAATGTAGTGTAAGCTTGACAAATCCTCTGCAGCCGAATGGCCAATCCCTCCCGCAAATAGTACCCAGTGGAAATGGAGGTGCGCTCACTCGCTCTATGCTTGTGTGTTAAAGTTAGAGATATTAAAATTTTCTACTTGTGCAGTGCTCTTCTACAGTACACCCTACTCACACGCTTATGGTTGGCATGATACTCCTCAAGCTAATGCGTGTAAACAGTGGCTTATGATAGAGCTAGTATGATTTGTGTGGTCTTATCAAAGAACTTTGATGACTCATAGTTGCATGAAACTTTGGTTAATGAAAACATAGTAACATAGTGACATATTAACCTGAAATATAGTAACATGTAATGCCAAACATTAGGTACGACAGAAAGGTAAATCCCTCAAACCTCGCGAAAATGTCGAGACAATGTTTTGCATAGCTGTGTAGCAGGTTTGCAATTACTGAAAATGTGTAATGGAATTTGTAAAACGGGATACGAAAACTAACCAAAAAATGGTCAAGAAGTAGTCTCAACTAGTTTATCAGCGAAGAAGAAGTCTTATGCCATGGATTTGTGAAGAAGATCAACGATCATCAATCTGGAATGTAGTTATTTAGCACTGTCCAAGCATTAATTGTATAAATTGTTCTATGTTTGCCGAGCCAGAGTTGTCTAGTACTCAAAATTAAGGGAAATTCATAAATAAGGTTCAAGGTTTGTACTCAATTAGGACGGGAATTCTAGTCTCAATTATAATTTTAAGCTTAACTTAGTTTAATCAATGCATAAACTACTAACAATATTAATCTAGAAGTTGTAAACGAGGGGTTAATTCGGTCACCTATTCCCTAATAACCGGAGTTGTCACTCCACTCGACCTTAAACGGCAGCATCTTAATGAATCTTAAAGAAAATCAGTGAGTTGTTACTCCCCACGAAGAAAAATATTGACAGTTTGACTAATCTTAAGCGTATTAATGAGTTGTCACTCATAACCTGAGTCAAGAATAGCCTCCTTTCACCACTTTGTACGTTTTTCATTAACTAAACATGAATCAGCAGGAAGTCATTAACTTGTAATAGGAAATTGCACGTCCACTAAGCTGAAAATTGGTCGTAAAATTACCTATAAAGTGGAAATTTACACTAAAAAGGACGAATATTGGAAGGTGGTTCGATTCTAGGTATTAAATAGCTAAGTACGTAGTTAGATAGGGTTAATTAGTGATAACTATTATTAATTAGGTGTTAATTAGTTAATTTTGACAATTTTGGTCGAAACATGACTTGGGCTTATATGAAAGAGAATTTGATGTTGATTTCAAAAATCCAAACCCGACGTTTTAACTCCAAAAATTAAGAAAGTTATAACTAAAAATGTTTTTATTAAGATTACATTTTTGTTGTGTAATCTTAACACTCCAAAAAGGAGTGTTCTAAAAAGGTTTTGTTTTGGTTTGACTTAAGTCAAAACTTTTCTCCTTCTTTTCTTTTCTTCCTCCTGTTGGGCCTCTTTCTTCTAGGACCCAACAGTTGTCTTCTCCTTGAGCTTTGGCCGAAGACAAAGCCAGCAAAGAAGAAAGGGAAATTTACATAGTTTTCAGCCCAAGCCATGGCAAGAAGGGGGGCTGTTGCCCCTTATTAATAATAACATTATAATAATAAGTAGCTAGGATTACGTACGTAGGTATGTATTATATGGTTATGTAATTTATAGTTCCTAGAAAATTATACAACTCGCGCAACAATTAGACAAAGTTCCAAAAATTCACAAAATTGTCCCTTTGGTTGCGTTTACGTGTTAAAGAAAGTTTTCCAAAATTCTGCTAGATTTCAGGACCCAAAATATGTCAAAAAAGGTTCAGTTGGAGGGCAATAATTCTAAAATCTCATTAATATTGACCCTCAGTGGCCAGCTGGCTCACCCCGCCGCTGCGCCCCAAGTGTAAAAGGTGGCAAGCTTCTAGAAAGTTCCAGAACCTTCTAGAAGCTTCGCCTTAAAATCAAAGAAAAATCCGCCCCCCAAACGCACTAATGACCTGTCATCGAGCTGTCAGCAAAACTGTCAGCTCGACGCCAAAATTTTCTTTTTAATCAGTGTTCGTTGAGTTGTGGCCGAGGTAGGCTGCTTTTCCCCTCCTCCAGGTGCGCCTCCAGTGCAATTGTCATTGCATGGGGATTCAAACGCACCCTCCCTGGTTAGGACACGTAGGGACTTTTTCTCTGACCCACACTGGTCAGAGGAAAAGAGATTGAGTTTTTCAACACGAACACTACCTCTATTTCAGGGGCCTTTTGGGTTTATTATGCCCGGCCAAGCCAGCATTTCTCCGGCCCTTGTGGCCCTATTTTTGGGAGGCCTACGGGCCAATTTTTATTTATATTTGAAGGCCTTTTTGGCCATTTTTTATATATGACTCTTGAGGCCATCGGCCCAATTTTCTATGCTTTGTTACGAGGCCAATGGGCAGAGTTTTTTATGTACTTTTTGGGCCGTTGAGCCCCGTTTTTCTCAGTATTCTGGGCCCATGGCCAGATTATAATTTCTCTAGCCTTGGGCCCTTGAGCCACTTTCAGTTCTTTAATTTTAAATCGTTATTAATATTATTTTATTATTTTGATAAAAGGAGCAGCTCATGTAAACCCCTCCTGTTCGATGGAGATCTTGAGAATTGTCCCTACTTGTGTTTTTCTGTTTTTATATCCGACACCCTCTTACTATCGAGGTTTGCTGACCTCCGCCCCTCATTATCCTGTTTTGTTTTACTTCTCCTTCTTATTTGCACTTTTTGGTCAAGCCATGACCCACACTTTTTGCTATTTTTATAAGGCCCGTTTGGCCAGTAATTTCGGGGTTTTGACGTAGAATACGGGACTATTCAGTGGGGACCCAACCCCTGAGTTTGAGCTAGAGGGTCCCTTTGCTACGACCCTAGAATGTTAAGCTAGTAATAGGTATATTCACCCCACATTGTTTTACCATGGCTTTGTTAAGTCACGAAAACTCACTGTCCATAATTTGTGTGTTTGTTGTAGGTCGGTACTAAATTAATAGGTCACTAAAAATACAAAAGGAACTTTTAAAACCGAGTTCTCAGAATGATCAGCAATTTTAACCTGCTATTTTAAATATTTTAAATCAAGCGTTTCACGGGGAATGACCGGCTTCCCCACCAATTAATTTAACTGTTGTCAGTAGTTTTGTTTAGTAATGATTGCTTAGCAATCATTACTCACATGGCTTTCTAAATTTCAAACTTTTGCTCAAAATATTACAAAGTTCCCGAAGTTCTGCGCTATAAGTCGAGTTTTAAAAACCCTAAAACTCGCACCCAAAATCTCAACAGAAATTCTTTAAAGTAGCAGTTCATATTATTAAGAAATTTTTTTGCCGAATTTCAAAGCTCATTTTGGCGTAAAAGTCATTAAAGTTCCATATATTGAAAGATAACTTATACAATCCGTACAGCGATAAAGTAGTTGGTAATGAAAGTCAGCCTATTTTCACAGTGATAGTTCAAAACTTAGATATTTCATTCTTCTTTCTTTTAAAAGTAATTATATTTCTCAGTCACTTTCACACTCCCAGCGAACAAGGTTTTCTATCTTCTCCTTGGCCTTTACTGCTGCCTTTCGTTGAAGGCGTTTTCTTCCGTCAGTCTTGGGTAGTTCTTCGTCTTGCTTTGTTGGCTTTCGCTTGAAACCGGGAACCCCGTGCGAGCACTGTGGGACAGGCTGACCATTGTGCTTGGAGCCGGATGATCCGAGGAAACCCTGTGGGTCAGGCTGACCATTGTGCCTGGAACCGGGTGACCCGAGGGAACCCCGTGGGACCGGTTGACAGTTGTCGATAGGGATGTCCGATGGGGTAGACCCACCGTCGGGCAGGACGTCAGATGGGAAAGGAGTACCGGAAGGAGAGCGAAATGAAGATGTTGGAACTTCGACTGCTCCCTCTGTGTCTTCTACCTTGCTAAGTTCTATAGGGTAAAGTAATGGTAATGGTCTTTGTACCAGCTGTCCTGTCTTTGTCTGAACAATGGCCGACCGAATTTGGCCATCGCTGCTCTTCACGGTTTCTCGTATTCGTCCAATTTTCCAGCGTCCGCGTGGCTGCACGGATTCTTTAATGAGAACAACGTCCCCAGTTTTTGGAATGGCATGAACCTGATTTCTTGTGATTGTCGTTGTTCTAGCGTGCTCTCGTAGACTAAGCAAATAGTCTTTCCTCCAACTGTTCCAGTATCTGTTCAGAAGGTTCTGACCTTTCTTCCACCGGAGAAGTAGATCTTGTGTTGACGTAGTTTCTACACGGAAGTCATTCTGAATGTCCGGTACATCAATTGCCCCAGTCTTAGGGTTAACGGTTAAGAAGTCTGCAGGAGTAATCACCTTTTGGCAACATCCGTCGTCATTACCAATTACGGTAAGTGGCCTGGAATTGAGTATTGCTTCTATTTCTGTAATGGTAGTCCACAGTTGTGCAAACGTTAGGAACTGAGTGCCTATGGACTTTCGTAAGCTTCTTTTTACTGACTTCACCAATCTTTCGTAGAATCCACCCATCCATGGTGAAAAGTCAGGAATGAATTTCCAGCTTATTCCCAGATTACTGGTGTAGTTTTCTATTTCGTTATCTAGTCTCAAAACTGTCCACACCTCTTCCAAGCCTTTACTGCACAACTTGAAGTTTCTAGCGTTGTCTGAAACCAATTTTGAAGGTTTTCCTCGTCTGGCTATGAATCTACGGAGACACATCAAAAACTGGTCTGATGTTAGATCTTCAACAGGTTCTAAATGGACCGCCCTTGTTACAGCGCACGTGAAAAGGCAAATCCACAGCTTCTTAGTTTCCTTCGAAGTTGTGCGAATGTAGAGGGGCCCTAAGTAATCAAGACCCGTGTAGGTGAATGCTGGACTTTCTGTCAACCTCAGCTTAGGCAAAGGAGGCATGTCAGGAACTTTGTAGCAACTTCCTTCCCATTTCCTGCAAACCTTGCACTGATTCAATATTCTTTTGACAGCTGCCCTTCCGCGTTGCAACCAATATTGACACCGTATCTGCGAAAGAGTGTGATTAACTCCAGCATGGGAAAGCCTTTTGTGGTAATCTTCTATGATTAGGCGTGTGAACTTGTGTACTTTTGGGAGCAACTTTGGGTATTTGGCATCATACAATAAGTCGCCATTATCGATTCTCCCACGGCATCTAATTAGCCCCTTCTCATCCAAGAACAATAACAGCTTGTTCACTATATCCAAGGAAGTTTTCTTGGCACCCTTTAGACTTTCTATAATATCACGAAAGGAGTTGTGTTGAACTCGAGTTTCCCAGAATCTTCTAGCCGATGAAACTTCATCTGATTGCAGAGGGCCCAAATTAATAGGTTTCTTCAACAACCTGTCCTTGAAACGCAGAACCCATGCGGTTGCTCGCAGCAAGGCATTCAAGTTGGAGAATCGTTCCACATCAAAGCAATCATCCTTCTCGACATGAAAAGTGGTGCATGACACTTGAGCAGTCTTTGCATCTTCAGCCACGTCTTGATTCTGACGATCCTTATCCAATCCAATCTGTGACGGCCAAGATTTTTCTCCAAGCTGAAGCCATTCCGGGCCATGCCACCAGAAACTGGACTGGTTAAGTTCTTCGACAGTCTTCCCCCTGGTCGGCCAATCTGCCGGATTGTGGTCGGTGGGAACGTATCGGAACTCAGCCTCAGCCAATGAATGAATCTCTGTCAGACGATTTTGAATGAATACAGGCTGAATTCTCTTAGACTTCACCCAATACAGGCAGCACTTCGAATCGCTCCAGATCACTATTCTTCCAACGCTTCTTCTCAACTCTTCCTTCACAAATTTTAAGGCTCTCACTCCAATTAGCATACCCATCAACTCCAAACGCGGAAGTGTGATTTCCTTAATTGGAGCCAATCTTGTCTTACTGAGGAGCAAATCTGCAGTTGTCTTAGATTCTGATCTGGTTACAACGTAGACACAGGTGGCATATGCCTTTGCTGAGGCATCACAGAAGCAATGCAACTCGATATCGTTGGACAGCAGCTCGATTTGCCTTTGCAGTTTAATTTCGGAGAGTTTTCCGATGTCCTCGATCCACGACTTCCACTTATCCAAGGAGTCGTCCGGCAACTCGTCGTCCCAGTTTAGCTGCTTCTTCCACAGTTCCTGCATTAGAATCTTTGCTGTGATAACAGCTGGCGCAAAAAGTCCTAGAGGATCGTAGACACTTGCAACGCAGTGGCCTATCTTTCGTTTAGTCGTCTTCTCCAGTTCTTCGTTGGATTTTGTTGCCTTAACAGAAATCACGTCTTCCGCGGAGTTCCATAAAATTCCCAAGACTTTGACCTTTCTATCGGTGGCTTTGTCGTTTTCTGGCAGGGCAGACAAGAATTCATCAGAGTTAGACATCCATTCACGCAAGTTCATGGACGCTGAGCCAAAGAGCCGCTTTGCTTCTGTATAATATATGTTGGCATCTTTCACAGAGTCCTTAAATCCAAAGACGTTGTCCACATATATATTCTGAAGTATGTCCATCGCAACTGAACCTCCTTGTGACTTCAGGTGATGGGCAATTGTTGCTGACAAGAGGAAAGGACTTGAAACTACGCCAAACGGTACTCTTCGGAAGCGATGGACAATCAAGTTGTCGTCCGACACCGGTCTTTTTACATCTTTTAGCCACAGGAACCTTGTAACTTCTCTGTCCGGCAACTGTAAGCCGACCTGCAAAAATGCTTTCTCTATATCGCTGAGTATGGCAATTTTGCATAGTCGAAATCGCAGGAGAAGTCCACATAGGTTCTGCAGCATCACAGGTCCTCTGTACAAGCACTCATTTAGGCTTTTCAGGCGACTGTCACTTTTTGCAGAGGCATCATATACCACTCTGAGTTTTGTAGTTGGTCTATTCATATTGATGACACAGTGGTGAGGAATGTAGTGTGCAACCGGGCCATCCTTTTGTTCCTGGTTGACACGTTCCACTATCTGAAGATTCAACTGTGTCTGAATGGTGTCGTTGTATCTTTCCATAATATCGGGAAACTGTTTCAGTCTTCGTTGTAAAGACCGCAATCGTCGAAGCGCCAGTTGGAAGTTGTCCGAAATGTTCGTATGGCTTTCTTTCCAGGGCCACGTCACTTCGTACCTCCCACTTGACATAGTCACAGTGGCATTGAAGTTATTGACCGCTTCGTCATCTTCAGTCGTTTTTCCGTCATCTGTGATACCCACGGCATCCAATTTCCAGAATTTTTCCAGAATGCCATCCGTGCTTATCTGATATGTCGAAGAAGCATCTACGTGACAAAGGAGAGACATAGAAGACTCTTGCAAATCCACATCTTGCTCGATCGTCTTGCCAATCCTTCCGGACAAAATCCATCCAACACGAGATTTCAGAAGAACAAGATTTGTTTCTATATGTCTTCGTTCTGGTTCTACTATGTCGAAGTAATATTCGTTTCCAATAAGAAGATCGATGTTAACCGTTTCAACTGTGGACGGCAAGGAGTCTGCCAACTGTAGCCCCTCAAAGAAGTGTAGAAGATGAGGACTGACGGGACTTCTTTGGACTGGGCAAGTTATAGTTGGTACTTCGTTGGCAGTAATATCAAGAAAGTTTCCATCATGCAGCTTCAGTTTCAATTGAAGTACTGGTAGCTTCATTCTTTTCGTTGAATGAGTCCCAAACGTACCAACCCAGATGGTTTCTCTGTCGACAGCCTTCAACCCCAAGCGCTGTGCCAACTCTTTTGTGACATATGTTCGTTGGCTTCCTGTATCCATCAGTAGGTGGGTCGTTATCTGGCGTTTGCCGTCAGATGTACCCACTTGAACCATAGCCGTCTGCATGAATACCTGCTGTCCAGGTGACACCATGGCGGGAACGGTTGCATCAGCGGAATCATGCGCGGTTGAAACTGTTGTACTTCTTCCGAACTTTGTAGGACAGAAACTTCGATGGTGTCTTTCGCGGCAGTAGAAACAAATGCTGGGATTTGGACACACCTTGGATTGATGTCCCATTCGGGAACAGCCGATGCAACGGTCAGAAGCTTTCTTTCTTCTTGACTCCAAACTTGCATACGTTCTGCATTCATCTGAAAGTGGCCTCCATTGCAAAAGAAGCAATGTGGTTGACGTTTCGTTGAAGAGTGAGCCGCCAAAGCTCCAGCAGTACCAAAGGGATTAGTTGCTCGTGTAGTCTGTCGTGGAATTGCTGGCGTTCGTTGTGGATCAGTCGTACTTCTGTTTTCGCCCAATTCTCGTGCCACGATTTCTTCTTTCAGCAGTTGTCTCAGTTTACAGAGCTCCCACCGTTGAAGCCCGTTCATTCTGTTTAGATCTATTCGCAAATCTTCCGGCAATTTGGATAAAATCAGAGGAGTGAAGACAATGCCGAATTTATCTTCTGTAATTCCCATGGCTTCCAATCCTCTTATGTGACGCTCGCATTCGTCGTATGTAAGGCGTAGCTTCGAAGTTTCTTTGGTGGAAGGGGATAGACGAAAAAGACAATCAAAATGTGCAAAAACAACAGTTTGTTCGTTTCCGAACCGTTCTTGAATTGTGTCAACGGCAATGTTGTAATTAGCATTTGTTACTGATAGACCACTAATTGCTCTCTCTGCTTCGCCTGTTACAAGACTTCTAAGGTAGTTAAACTTATCGACAGCACTAAGGGTAGAATTCTGGCTTATGGCCGAGTCGAACGAATCCCAAAATTCACGCCACTTTAACGGTTTTCCATCGAATTTGTTGATGGAAAGCTTTGGTAGTTTTGCTGATGCTCTAGTGGTAGTGCTGCCCTCGTTATGTGCGCTAGAAGTGTTTTCTAGGCCTATGGTTTCCATAGCGTCCCTTTCATATTTCTTTTGTTTCGTAGTTAGTTGTACTATATATTCTGTTATTTTCATTTGATAATCTACAGCAGCGGTTACCTCATCATCATTTTCTTCATCTGGCGTTATCTCTAGAATTTCCTGATCTAACAGGTCAATCTTACCAAGCAGATCATTGAGTCTTTCTTGGCAATTGGAGGATGCTTCAACGTCGAATACTACCGAAGCCTCAAGAAGCTTCATCCATCAATCGATCAGCATGACTTTTAAAAGCATTCCTCTTTGCTTTCAAGGGACCAAGTCTTCTGGCCATACTTGAGATTGAATTGGGAAAAGTAAAGGTACAATCGGTCAAAGAACACTCCAAACCACGAAAGTTAAACCACCAAGGGAAAGGGGGCCCAATCAACGCAACAGCCACCAGCGCAACAGCCACCGACACCTAAAATGTTCGATAGGGCAGCCTGGGCTTCCCCGGTCGAACCCACACTGCAGAAATGTCCAAAGGTCCAAAAATCATAAAATGAAATAGGCAGGTTTCGGCACCATTTGCCGAATTTCAAAGCTCATTTTGGCGAAAAGTCATTAAAGTTCCATATATTGAAAGATAACTTATACAATCCGTACACCGATAGAGTAGTTGGTAATGAAAGTCAGCCTATTTTCACAGTGATAGTTCAAAACTTAGATATTTCATTCTTCTTTCTTTTAAAAGTAATTATATTTCTCAGTCACTTTCACAATGTTTGAAATAATGGCTAGGAAATTAGAATAGTAAGTGTACTTAGAACTAGGACTTGTTTGAATCATTTTCGTAATCGTGTTTGTAGTTAGGATTAGTTAGGCAATAGTTAGCTAAGAAATCTTATGTCGAATGTGTGTTTGTGCGTGTAAATGTGGGTGTGCTAGTTCTTATGGTTGTGCCTGTATGGGGTAACTCACGTAAACTCCTTCTGTCTGATGAGGGTTGTGAGCTCTGCCAAAAGTGAATAATGCCCAGGTAATAGGCAGGAAAGAGGTATATTTGTGGTTCATGTGAATAGATGTATGCAAGGTTAGCGTGAGTGTATTCTAGTCTGCAGGTGGTATAAATGTAGTATAACTATTTTTAAAGTGGTAATTCGAGTGCATGAATGCAGTATAAGTGTAGCATAACTGTTTTAGTTAGCAGTTTAAGTTGTATAAATGTTGTGAATGTGCAGCATAAATGATCATCAATTAGCTGTTCTAATAATCGCTTAAATGCTGTATGAACCTTGCTTAGCTAAGAAATAGGATTACGTAACCAAGTATTAGGTTATTTGTGATGTACTAACGTATACGTGATGGTTGCAAGTTTATGTGGTGCGATTCATAACAATAATTACAGTATAAATATATGATAACTGACTGTGTACATGGTAGGTGTGAAGCATCAGAAGTACGCCAATATTCACATAGTACGCAGGAAAATAATAGTAGGTAATGTAGTTCTAGTGGATAAGTCTTGTATGCATGTCTGGAAGTATGTGAATGTGTGATTACGTAGGTAATTTAGGTTGAAGTCCAAAATAACAAAATATGCAAATGAGGTTCAGACCGAGGGATCTAGGGTCACGGGGATCCCGCATTAGGTCTTTATCAGTCGGAAAAGGGATATCCTCGATTCGTCCGCGTAGGCCACTCTTTGCTAAGCTAAGAGTGCGGACGAATCGCATGAAAGGAAATCTCCCAAGTGGTTGATTTAACACAAAATTAATGCATTGTTTGTTCAAAAGTCATTATTCCTGCGAATGCCGCATGAAAAATATTAGAATAGCACGTAAGATTAGTAATAGGCGTAGCTTTTGGTTATTAATATCGTCACTTTTAGTTTGAAATCAATATACACTGCTATTGTTATTTCTGATCAAATGAACCATATTCAACCTGCAATTCGCTTGTAATAATGACAGCTATCGTCTCTTTTGACTCAAAATCGGTATGTGTCGTGATCACCATTTCCAGTCGATTTAGTCATGTTCAACTCCAGTTTCATTCGCTACTATGACAGCAATAACGGTCTGGCACCATTTCATGTCAGTACCTGTGTTTAAAGACAAACCTAACAATACTTAGTTACCCACTGTCCGGCTAGGGTAAAAGATTAACCTTGCTCAGCTGATAGCTGTTACAAACGTGGTTCATAATAATTGTTCACAAATGGCAATAATAAGCATCTACTTAATCAGTAACTGTAATCTATACTATGCAGTAATCAGTAATCTACCTGAAATAAGTAAAATAACAATTAGTTGCGTAGGCATTATGGACAGTTTACTAGAACCATCTTCCAATAAAGGCAAAATTACCAAGATTCACGAACTTAGCCAGTGTCTGAACTTTGATATTTGTTGAAGCAGGAAGTTGTTACCTTCCTCGTTTAGGACCCTGGAAATTGGAGGTTTTAAACCTAATTATTGTAGTTTTATCAAATCTGCGTCCTAACTCTTTTATAATTAGATAATGCTTGTCACCAGCAGGAAGTTGTCACCTTCCTCGTTCGGACCTAGAAAACGAAAGGTCCTAGATTCGATTACGCCTAAACAAATTAATGTTTCGTGTCCTAAAACAATAAACGTCTGCCTGTCTCAAGAAAGGCTTAAAATAACCTCAATCTCTTGTTTCCGATATGAACTGCGCAGAAACAAGTTGCGCAAGGTGAAATCATACTGCAAATCACAATTTCTTGCACGAGAATGCAAGAAATTGTCCGAAAAATGGTATTTCGCCTCAAAATTAATTTCTAACGCAGTGACATAGTCAAAACTACCCAAAACTACGATATTCTCGCACACTTTCAAGTTCTCACAACAAACTCAGGTTTATAAATCTAATTCATGTTCAGAAAGCCAAAGATGTGAGTAATGGTTGCTGGGTTCGAATCCCGCACCTATAACTTGTACTAATGGGTTTTAACCCATTTGATTCAGGTGTGGACGAGTGAGTATCTCCTGCCTGGATTAGCCGAAATCTGCCTCCAAATTAGTGGATCAATTGAATTAGCCCTTGTGTAGTCGTATAATATTGGAAGGCCGAAGAGCCAGTATCAAACAGTCGGACTCAGGAACTATTTGGAATCAGACATTAATTGGACCTCAGAGTAGGTGTTCTTACTGAGTCAGAGATTGACGTAGACTTTTAAAGGCAGAGACGGTTTTGGAATTGCATTGAATCATCTGCGGGACCTAAAGCCTAAAATCCGAACCTTGTTGTATTTTGAAAATCCGAACTTTGTACTTTTGAACTCAAATCAGGTTTAAAATGCTGTTTTCCGCTCTTCTTACCCTACTGGGAATAGAGATCCCCACCTCTCTTGCCTAAGCCTCATCAACGGTTGTTAGCAGCGATTAGATCGGAAGAATAAAGAAGAGATTAAATTAGATACCTGTACTAACCCCATAACCGTATGGAACCGGAAACCCCCAACCGGACCGACCCTTGTGTATCCTTTGGTGACCGAATAGCATCCGAAAGTGCTATTGTTACTGGCATTTCGGGCTCACCCATAGACCGGAACCTTGTACTACTAACAACTTTAAACTAGTTAATTTTACCTTTTCTGTAGTTATTATTGTTATTATAATATTGTCCTTGGTAAGGAGGGCGGACAAAGGGTTTTAATTTAAAGCACGAGCACAAGCATATAGGGACTGCACAGTAGAGTTTAGTGATAGATTTAGTAGTTAGTTAGTTGACGACAAGAGGAAGAAAGAAAGAAATAGTTGAGCTGAGTTAAAGAGTCAAAACCTTGTCCCTATCAATAATTACTAATTTGGGTAAACTGAGTACTGGCAACTCTGGCAAACTATTGTATTGTTTGCTGTTTGCTGATAATTATCGATGTGTATTGTAAATTGCCATTCGTATTGTTTACAGCTTTACTAGCAACTGTACCCACTGTACTCACTATTGTTTTTGTTATAATCAGTTTCATTACTTGTATCAATAAACTGCAGTGCCTTATAGTCAGTTTTGTGAGCTAAGGCATCAAATCCTGATCGAGACATTGGAGCCGGATCTGACCCCTGAACAAGTAAGCGATTATAATCTGACCCCTTGGGCCCTACAAAGACACCCATCATCAATTCTTGATGTTGATTTGTCAATCAAGATCTATTCAGCAGAGTTCATTGTTACTGAACCGACTTATCCTCTGGAAAGCAAGTGTCGACCCCGCTTGCTAACGATATCAGCAGAAGCCCTACCCCTATCAAACGGACTCACGATCAAGACCCCTATCCAGGTTGGCCGCAGGGAATTCTCAGTTTTGGGCACACCACCTTCTGAGAATCCAGTGCCTAAGTTTATCTTCCAGATAAACGTGCCGACCTTCCGTGCTTTGAAGTGGTTGTTACACAGAGCCAGCGTCTTGTTAGACCTAAACGGACCGGAATTCCATTAGCAAGAATTTGGAGCCTAAGCTTAGAAACTTCATTACAAATGTCTGTCCAGCGGAAGCGTAACCTATTGCACACAATCTTGCTTGTTTCTGGTCATTTTTGCTTACTGCTGGGCCAATTTTACCTCGGACTGCAGGGATTGTGTTTTGTTCGTTTGATCGGGCTGGGGGAAAGCTGTACCCTGTACCCCATATCCTTCCATCCTACTTTAAGGTAATATTTATTATTTTACCAGATTGTACAGCTTATGTTAAAATTTATCCGTAAGTAACCGCACCTCGGATTAAAGGAGGGGGTAGTTTTAGTTCAAAATCGATAGTAACTGATTTTTCTCATTAACTTTTCCAGTCTATGGATTAAATAAAAATGATACGATTAAACGAGTTTATTTTAATCCGTCTAATTTGTTTAATCGAGTGTTATAGAAACGGAGGTTAAAATTTGAATCCGGCTGAATTTGAATCAGTTTAAACGGGTAACTTTAAATCTCTAAATCTTTAAATTTTTAAATCTTTTATTCTCTAAAGTTGTTTATGAGAGTCCTAACGTGTCCTCTGCACGTACACTGGCTTTAGATAATAAAACTGTACTTCTATGTCTGTATGCAATTCATTTTATTAAAACAAAAACGCAAAACCGGTGCGGTGTTGTCGTAAGTTTGAAACTATGCTTCTGAGAAACTTTATAAATTCACTTGTTGATGTTACAGTTGCAGTTTAATTTAGCATTCTTGAATCATTTCCTACTTTCTTTTGCGTTAAATTTGTCCGATATTATACTATCTTAGATATTATCTTAGTTTTGGCCTTTGGCTTTTGCACCGCCCTGAAAATATTTTAAATTAATTTAAATTTAAATTTATATTTAATAATTAAAAAATTTAAATTTCTGAATTACAACTTAATAAAATACATAACTTAACTTGACCTTAATCAGCTGGCATTCATCAGTCTTTGATGTACTTTCAGACCTACTATATTTGCGAAATTGAAAGATTAAATGCAGTTGTTTTTACATTCCTTGTTATTTTTTACTTTCGATTTCTTATACACAAATTGTGTCCAAGATGATTAATAAGATAGAAGATGATAGGATCCCACTACTGGGAAATTCAGCTAAAAGCCGTGGTTATGGATCCTCAAGTTCTGGGTAATGCCAAGTGTCTGTGTAATTGGAAGAGAGAGACACTCAGCTCTTCCTAGTGCTTTAAATAAAAGTTTAATGCCTGAATTTATTCAGGACTAACGGTTGAAAACGACCGATTTTACATCTTTGGCTGCCATTATTTACTGGGACCACCTACGGATACAGGGCGAGACTGCCACCAATCGATGGAAAATTAATTGCTCTACATATCGAATCTAAGCATTGAGGGTCTCCGCTGCACCCAGAAAAGTTAGAAACCGTCAAAGTCGGGAAAAGTACGAATTTTTGCTATTTTGAAAGATATTTTGACGGCGAACCATTTTGACATGAGGCGAGACAAGGCAAGGCAAGGCATATAAACAGCATTAACTATGCTAAGCGGTACCCCTTCGAGATCTCGGGGAGGGGGTACGCTTATACATGTTATTTTGACATGAGGTAAGCGAATGTCCAATCAGATTCGTTTTACTTCATAAGCTTATAAACATATGGTTAACATTGTTAACCGGTACCACCCCCGAGATTTCGGGCTTAATGTGCCTAGCATCTCACAGGCTTAAAGCACTAGAAAGAGCTGAGTGTCTTACTCTTCCTATTATAAACTCTTGATAACACTGAAGTTGTTTTATGTTTTAACCAATTGTCTTGCTTGGAAATGATAATTTCTGAAAGTTTTGAAATACTGAAACGTTAGGAGTTGTTTCATCTGAACATTAGTGCTGACCTTGATATTCGAAATGCACAATTTGTCTGAGAAAGAGTGAGAAGCTGTCACTATAAGCCCTATCCCGCGTGATTTTTCGCAGTTTCAACTCAGCGCAATGGCTAAATTTACGTTTTTTGTTGCAGAGAACTAAGACCTGGTACAAATAAATAAATTGATTGGTTCATTACGGCTGTCGGTATTTAAGCAAGAGGAAGCTCCAATTTGCTCATACGTTTTCGTTGTCCAATGCTGCTTTCATAATTGTTGACGCAAGTGGACGTGTGTAGACGTGCGTCGACGCGCGTATCATGAGCATGAATCTGCTAAAATATATTTCATTACTGCTAAAACGGCATGTTACAATCTGAGGCATCGACGCGCGTCTCTCTGCGTTCGCGACTATGAATGCACCCTACGACCTAGCCCAAATAAATTTGCGGCATCTATAGAAATTGATGCGTTCGTCAGGTATTGGCTGCAGCTATTTCCAAGCTACTGGGAGTCCAAATTAAATACCCGAACAACCAGTTTTGGTCAAAAATTCGCACCAGTCAGAAGACTGTAGAGACAAAAGACAAAATGTTTGAGGGCATCTTTCAGGATGTAGCAGAAGTGAATCGAGAAAAGGTACCTGAGAGACTCCGTTACACCAGACCAATATTTTTAGCACTGACCAAGAACCTCCCGCCCATGTCATTTCTCCTGCAGTTAATAGATTTATAATGTTGTCGGAGAAAGGGTTGATTATGATTATCAATTATGATTGCTTTTCTTAACTTATTATTTTCTGACCAACGTTTTGTTAATCTTGATTATGACATCTGCAATCTGCAATTTTGAGCGTGGCAATAAATTGTTTGCTGATTTCAGGCTAGACAATCATTCACTACGGAACGACGAACCAACATCTATTGAAAGGCGTAGATGGATTTCCTTGGGCGTAGCCTATTTAGGCTGTTTTGCTATGTTTTCTCAAATGTCCTTGTACCGTTTTTCCATATATATGGCCATATCTTTTGAAGGTGAGCTTTATCAAGAGTACATAATGTAAGAGCGTGCCACTAGAGGCACATTCTATGTTATCAGAGCAAAAACTATGCCTCTGCTCGCTAACGGCTGACTCCCCCTCGCCCGCAAATTAGACCCATTACTTCAAAGAATTTTGTGCGTTATGTTTATCTCGTAAAGCTCGAAGTAGGAGCGAAATTCGAGCACGCACTGCTTGTATTTACGAGCTTAAGCACATAAACATAGAGCGAGTGATCGTTAGGTATATACTGATTTGCGGGGAGAGGTCACTAGGTTCTGATTTGCGGGGGGGGTGGGCTTTTAGCGAGCAGAGCATAGTTTTTGCTCTGATAACATAGAGTGTGTCTAGTGGCACACTCTTATATGTACTCTTGGCTTTATTATTGTTAATTACTAATAAATTGTGCCGTGCCGGCCGAGTGGTTAAGGCGTTCGACTTTGGATCCGATAGTCCGAGGTTCGAATCCCCGCTGCCACAAGGCTTTCACAACTCCCCTTGAGCAAGGGAGCGCACATACCGGTTCGCCTTGGGCTCTAGCCAACCCAGCTATCCATCCTTAGTTGGTCGGTAAATGGGTCCACTTATGTGGGAAGGTAACAGGAGACCGTGTATTGCGTCTGCCTTGAGGAGCTGGCCCCTCCTCCACGGCTGTAGTCATCATTCGAGGTGACACTCCTGGCTCAAGGGCTGTGTATCCGGGGATGAGCACCGGCACCCTAGACCCTGACAAGGGTAGGAGAATTCTCCGGTGGTTAACCTTTTACCTTTTACTAATAAATTAATAAGTTAATTTAGAGTTTCCAAAAATAGTTAAATCTTTGCGTTTGAGTTAATATAGAGTTGTAACCGTAGCATACTACTACAACATATACTACAATGCTAGCAAACGCAGCCGAATTTTAGCTTGATGCCACAGTACCAACATCTTTCATGGGGATTGCAATGGCTGCGTTCACCGTTGGACAGTCTATCAGTGCTCCTTTGTTAGGATATTGGAGCAACAAATCCAAAAGCACCAAAATGCCAGTCTTAACTGGATACTGGCTGAATATTGCTGGTAATCTGGTGATGGCCTACGTGGAAGCTTTTCCCATACCAGCTAGACGGTGGATCTTGTTATCCTGCCGTTTCATTACAGGGCTAGGAACAGGTGCAGTTACTGGGTTAGCTTAAGTCTTTGTTCTGGGGGACATTTATAGTCTGTGTGTTTCGTCAACGGGACCTTTTATGCGGCTAAAAACTTCTGTAACCCTGGCTTAAGTTTTCGCATACTGTTTCACTGGATTTATAAATGTAACTACTGTAAGGGAAGCAGGCATAGGAAAGATTGATAAGCCTGCAATGGGAGTTCAGCTGATGGCCCTGTGGTGTAGCGGTAGCATATCTGTTTCCGGATCAGAAGGGCCGTGGTTCGATCCCCGGCTGGGCCAATTCTTTACCTTCAATGGTGAGTGAAAAGAGTGAAAAGCTAAACCTCCCTCTTCCCTTCTCTCTTCTAGGTCCTGGTTTCGTGGGCACAAGGGTGCCTGACGCCTCCCGTTCGGGCTTGTCCTCGGTTTCTTCTTGGTCCACTCGCCCTGGTTGAAGCGCTACATGTGGCGAGGCTGCCTCAGGACCCGGATTGGACTCCTGTCTCCGGTCCCCTAGTAGTTGCTTCTGGTTGGTTGGATCTAAAGGGGTCTGGAACGTGTGTCGGGGAAGCACGGATCCCTTGGGCTCCAAATTCCCTGCGCTGGATGCGCTGTCGATTTGATTCCGAGTTGAGTAAGCCGCGGGACGCGTCTTAATTGAAACCCGGGGGAGATGTAAGGGAAGCAGACATAGGAAAGATTGATAAGCCTGCAATGGGAGATCAGCTGATGGCCCTGTGGTGTAGCGGTAGCATATCTGTTTCCGGATCAGAAGGGCCGTGGTTCGATCCCCGGCTGGGCCAATTCTTTACTTTCAATGGTGAGTGAAAAGCTGAACCTCCCTCTTCCCTTCTCTCTTCTAGGTCCTGGTTTCGTGGGCACAAGGGTGCCTGACGCCTCCCCTTCGGGCTTGTCCTCGGTTTCTTCTTGGTCCACTCGCCCTGGTTGAAGCGCTACACTACTTATGACCCACCTACATTTCACGGTTACACTCAAAAACTCGACACTCTAGTCCTGTAGGTACACACTGCACAAATTTGCAGTTTCTAAGTTACTATATCAAGAGTCAAAACTATGCTATGTTCGCTATAGGATTACCCCCTCCACAAATTGACCCCCTCTCACTACGTCCCTATACGGGTACGGGGTCCAAACGGGGGCACGCTCACTCGCTTCATGTTTATGCGCTTAAGCTCGAAGACACAAGCACTGCGTTAGTGTAATTTGTGTCTGTTTCAAACGTTAGGTCGCAAAGATAACGGAAGAATTCAATTTGTTCACTGGCGTCCAATTTGGGGAGGGGGTAGGCCGTTAAGTGAACAGAGCACAGTTTTTGCTCTATTAACAGAGATGTTGCCAGCTGTCACATTCCTATGCTATGTATTCTTGCTAATATTTAAAGCCGAAGATTTTGCACCAATGGCAGCAGCAACCTAAACGTCTAAGTCTGACAATCTATGCAAAAGCAAACATATTCAAATTATGTAAAGGGTCTTGATCACTTGCTGTATTCTATAATAGGCAGGCAGAACCAACCAGCTTGGACCTCCATCCAAATCTGTGGCGAAGCTCACCTGTGGGTGTACTGAGTACCTATCTTTACTTAAATTCATTTTGTACAAAAATTCTTTGGCTAATTGCTGACCTTTATCGAATATGTAATATGGGTTTCAAATAACTTAAGCTTTTGTAGTGTAACTAGATGAGACCGTAATTACCTCCTGTGAATAATTTTGCGTGTTTAAGGGAATATCTCTGTGATTCTGGCTTACTCAGCTCAGAGCAGTACTCTGAAAGAAAGAAATAAAGTTACATCACTGCAGTCTGCGATTATTGCGATGAGCTTTGTGATTGGCTCAGGTAAACTTACTGTGCATTGTGTGGTTATTGGTTTTAACTAGTTTCGATTCCTTGTCAATCCACACTTAAAATCACCCCCCAATTCTAGCAGGAACTGCTATGCAATACCGTTCCGGCTGCACGCAAAGTACCTATACGTTATTAGTTGCAGGATATCTTGGTTTCATAGAAAAGTTGTTAGTTGAATACAACGACCTGTGTTTCAAGAAAATAATGAGTTGATTGCATTTCATTGGATTTCTTGCTTTTACACAACTTGTTCACATCATGGACTCCAAGAATGTCAGAAGGAAGACAGCAAATTAACCAAAGCTTTTTATCTAATTGTAAAACCTTTGTTTAACTCCTGGTTTAGGATTACTACGATTTGTGTTTTCGAAGCAGTTTGGAGTCACTTAAATTTATTCCGCTAGTTTTTTCTTGTAAAGATTTCAACATTTTAGGAATTCAAGCAACATTTGTCCCTTTGGGTTCAAACGGATATTCTACCGGATATTTCTACTTCAACATGTATACGGCTCCTGCCTATTTAAGCATATGCTTATCTTTGGCATCAATTATTCTTGCGTTGCGTTTTTGGAAGGACTACAACGTTTCCATTAAAGAAAGCAGTAATGGTAAGTTACACTGCTTCTTTTTACTGCTGTAATCTAATTTCTTGTGCATCTTAGGCTATGTTGCCAATTTGGTGTCGGCCATTTTTTCTCTAGTATGATTCTAAGCTATTGCATATGATTTTAGGTGTTGCGGACAAAAGACTGCCCGATTATGACATGTTTGCAGCGATTACGTGCATTCTTGTACGCTCAGTCATTCTATACTGCATAGTCTACGACGCAACGTAAGCACCGTGTACTTGGGAGTTTGAAGGCTCCTTCCAGAGAAGCGGGCAAATTTGTTTGCTTTACTAGTGTCCATTCTGCGAGTGGGGTAGCCGCTAACTTGCACAGGATACATCACTCTTATAATACCTGTAGATTATGCTAGCTGTCATACTCTTATGTATTGTGTACTCTTAATGGCATGCACATGTTAACTGTACTTCAAAAATATCCTTTCTTGAGCAGGATAAAAGCAGAGAACTATTCTTGGAGTTGGACAATTGTACTTTAGGATTGGCTCTCCTTTAACCATGGTTATGTTCAATTGGACTTCGGAGGAAACAGTTCTCTACAATGGCATAATTTTTGCAACAGTCGGCATCTTGGATTTCATGGGAAGCTTGCTTGTAGGAAATGTCTTGCTGAAACAGTATGTTAAAATTAAGCTGTGTAACCCGGCTTAAGGGGGGGGGTCGCTTTTTGGCCGATTTTTCGACCATCTCCGATTTTGCTCATTTTCACATATTTTGTAGTCCCAATGGGTCCTCAAAACAAGACAAGAGCGTTTTGCGTAATATTGCTTCAATCGTGCTGTAGAGCCCTTCAAAGGTGACCTCGACATGTGTTAAACATAGGAAAATGAAAATGTTAGGTTAAAAAGTTTGTGGCGGAAAACTTTTTCGCTGTATGCAAGATAAAGCGCTACAACCTTGTTGTACATGTTAAGGACATATCAGAGAGTGCAAATAACCCTTGTGGTACAATTCTGTTGAGTGTCGGATTTTTGGCGATTTTTCAAAGTCAAAATTTTGTAAAAACGGTGCTTTCAGTACCACGAAAAACAGGACCAGCGAAACATTTTCGCCTCTCCTGCACGATTGGCAAAAGCTACAGAAATCGCTTATAGATAGTTGCACTCTACACATACACAGAATTCTTATGGCAGTAGTTGCAAATTTCTAGTGCTTGCCATTCCATTTGTAGTGCTCTCAAAAAACTTGCCACAAAATATGCTAATTTTGCCAAAAATCATCATTTTGCACAATTTTCACCTTTTTTTAATAATTTCTCACTCGTTACTCACTCGAAAGTCACCAAAATTGGCACATAAAACTCTCAATGTCTGCCGGACATTATGCTAAAGGCAAATGCTTCAAGGTAGAACTTTTCTGTTGTGTCGGCTCCTTTGATCTCTTATAGGTCACAAAAGTCAATTTTTGAAATTTCCAAAATATAGACAAATTGGGTATCATTCGATAGCTACTGATGCGCTGAACAACTTCTAATAGAACTATGTGTGTGAAATGTAGTATCTGAAAGTTAGAGCAAGTTAAAGTTTGAGGCACAGTTAGCTGAAAAAGGCTCAGTTCACAATTGAAAAATGAACTGTGAACGACTGGCTGGATATCCCGGAGTCGTTTTGGTATTAAAATATTAGCCAACCCACAGAATTAATTTGCCGTATTAGTTGATCCAAATTTCGCTGTCGTTCTGTCTCAGCATGACCTTGGAGGGCAAATCACAGTGATTTTCAAGTTTTCCAACTTTATAGCTGAATATCTCTGCCACAGTTTGATTTCGAACTCTAATGTTTTGTCTTGTTTTTGAGAACATATGTACCGATATTGTTTGTGAAAATGAGCGAAATCCGTGACTATCGATTTTGACCCAAAGCGACCCCTCCCCCTTAACTAACTAACCATTTGCTTGGGATACCGTTGCAAACACTAGGTCAGTGTTATGAGTCAAACTAATTTAAGTTTGACCGAATTGTTAAATTTCTTTTCGATGTAGTTGCAATAGATTGTGTTTTGAGGATTTGATTTTTCTGCTAACAGTGCACAGATTTACCTAAAAGGAAAATGTATTTTACTCTTCCAGTTGCCACTTTCGTTATCCACAATGTCCTCCTGAAATATACATTTAATTGTTATTAGCTGATTTTAGTTTTCGTGAAAGGTCGCTCATGATCTGCGGCGTCACGTCGTTCTTGCTGTTCTACCTCATATCGTTCTCCTGGCCTGGCTTACCCAAACTCAACAATATATCATACAGTATGAGACAGAATTTTTCATTGTCTTTACTCAATTTGATGCTGTCAATCTTTCAAACAAGTTAAAATACATATGGGTTAAGAGGCTATTGAATTTCTGAACACATTAGGTTTGCTCATTGCATTAGCTTTTGGCACACAACCTCACCCCAAAGTGCCAGATGAGTCAACTTTCAACTATGGCTCTATTTCTTTAAAAGATTAAACAGATTAGATTAAATTAATCAGCATTAAACAAACACCACCTCAGATTAAAATTTAAACCAGCGAGTTAAACGGATTAAATTTAATCATGTTCCTTTAGTGTGCATAGAATTAAAATTCTAGCCCAATCCTGTTTCTTTACTCCCACTAGAAATTATATGATGAAGGGTTAAATTTAATCCGACCTGCTTATAATCGCAGTTTCTGTAAGGATTAACTTTAATCCGTTTAATCCGTCTTCTGCATTTTCAACTAGTTTCTAATCTTCGTGCAGCTACGTGGATTAAGCGAATTAAAAGTTAATGGATTAAAATTTTTAACCGCTGTTTCTTTAATGGCGGGTTAAATGAATTCAAAATTAACTCGTTTCAATTCAGTTTTTAATTCAAATTAGGATAAAACGGTTGGATTAAACGCGTTAATTTTAATCAATTTAATCGCTTAATCCTGCATTAAAGAAATAGCTATTAAAATTTTAATTCGGCTGAATTTTAATCCGTTTAATCCGACCACTTTAATCCTTAAAGAAATAGGCCCTATGTTCCGCTACCAAAAACTTTAAAAGCTACAAATTGCTCATACTTGAGCGTGAAAAAATGAGAATTCAATTTTAATACTTTGCAACCTGCTGCAGCCATGGTTACAGTTCATGTTTATTCCAGAATATGGTGCATATTTGCTTGAAACAAATTTTCTATTTAAGATTTGGAAGAAGATGGTAATTTTACTGACATGTGGATTACTGGATATGCTTATCCTCAAGGATTGAACGAGTCTGCCATCGGTTGCAGTTATGACTGGTGCTCATATACAACCAGAATTTATTTGTCTCAGTACATCATTGCTTATTGCTTTCTGATTTTGGCCTTTCCACTTGGCAATACTCCGTCTATGATCCTGTTTTCAAAGGTTTTAGGGCCCAGACGACAGGTTAGTAAGATTTGCTGACTGCATTTTTCGTATTTTTAGTAAACTGTATCTTGATCTCAAACACACGCAATTTTCACAAGTCCCGCTTTGAGAAGACAAATTCGAGCACCATAAAACGTGCATATATATATAT
>JASAND010023083.1:0-17490 GCA_030248195.1 Trissonchulus latispiculum
GCTGGCACCAGGCCAACACGGTCTCCAGGGGGCCGCGCAGACGCCTTTACACCCATATTATGTAGGGGCGCTATCGCGCCCCTACATAATAAAAACTAGTATCATTGCTGTTTGGCGCATTTACTCCGCTAGAGCTCGATATACCGTTCTCGAATTACCGAAATAGATTTCATTCAAATGTTTTCAATGATTATGTAAGTTTGGTGAGTGACGCATTAATTTATTGTATCTATTGGTTTATTCAGACTACGTTTATATATAAAACTCCGAGAGACAAACAGGAGAGGTTGGCAGTTTTGTATATACAATAAAGTTTGTTTAAGATTAAAATATTTATTGTTTTTGCTTAATATGCTATTTTTACATTATTTCCTATCATCATTCATGTTTATTATCAGCTAAAAACTGCAACTACACTTTAAAAATCATTTTCACCAATTTTGAACATTCGGGCCGGTTTCAGGCCCGAAGTCCGGGCCGGACCTCGGGCCTGTTTCGGGCCTGGCCCGGATGACTAGGCACGGCCCCGCCCGGCCCGGGCCAGATTTTCCTCTAACGTGACAACACTACTCATCATAAGAAACTCAGTTCATGGAACAGAGTAAAATGTCAAACATACACATATAGATTATAGACATATACCTTCTCCATAAAGGAAAACAAGGGCTATCACCATAAACAGCGGGTGATAGTGAAATTGTTGTTCACTTTTACTCTCTTCTTCAACGCCCCATGCAAAACCACCGCCACTATCATACGTTCCCATCCACACCTAAACACAATAGAATAATCATTGCAACCAAACGTACGCATATAATTGTCAATAGCATTACGAGTCTCGTAATTATCTGGCCTGCTATACACTGGGTTTACTTTACTGGTGGGGGGCACCCCCCACTAGACGTATTCCCCCACTTTTTTGGGCTTCCCTCCTCATTCACTATAAGGTACCCAGAAAATGCCAAATTTTAAGGATTTTTGGTCAAAATTTTCAAAAATTTTCCGGCTTTGCCGGAATTTACTGTTCTAAAATCGGCTATATTGGTACGTACTCAAACTCAAGTTTTGAGCACATTTTAGCATAGTTACAGCAGTATATGTATGTAGAAAACAGGCTATTTCTTTACTATATTTTTGGCATTTTTAGACCATTTTATTCCCCCTTCGACCTCCCCCCCCCCCACTCTCCCCTGGGCTTATTCTAGGGATTTTTTCTTGGGGGGGGAGGCCCCCCCCAAAGGTCCGAGGGGCAAGGAATTTTTGGGGGGGGGGCGAAAATTTTTCGAAAAATATGCTAAAAATAGCGCTATTTTTCTGGCATATACTATAAAAGTTGATTTTCATAGCAAAAATAAGCAGATTTAGTGTTGAAAAGGGCAAAAATTGAGTAAAAATCTCTGATTTTTAGTAAAAAATTTTGAAAATTAGAGTAAAAATTTTTGAAAATTTGGCCTTCTGAGCGATTTTTTCAGGGCAAAATTTGGTACCAAAAGGGGCGCCCACTTTTTTGGGGGGGGGGGCGGTTTTTGGGGGTATTTTTGGGGGGATTTTTGGGGGGGGAGGGTGTTTATGGGGGGCCCCCCACCCCCCCCCCCCCCACTAGAATAAGCCCAGCTCCCCACTCCCACTTTTTTCGCTTAAAATAAACCCAGATACTTCATAGATTAGCTTATAGAATCGAACCAAGCCAAAGCGTTGAGTAGAACTCTACTATGCATACTCAAGCAGCCGTTTGGTTGTTTCAGTTAGTACTTTACCAATACCAGCAGTACGCAGACATGGTGTGTGTATACCAGAATAAAAATTCTTGGAGCATGAAAAATGCAATATGGGTGACATTAGGTTGTAAATATGTACAGAGGACTAGGTTTTAAAAGGTTAATATGGGAGGGGCACGCAGGTTGTAAATGCCAGGAGGACTAGGTTAAAAGCGCACTAATTCAAATTTTTTAACACAACTGATTTCCATTAAGGATTTTTTATAATTGTAAACAATTTTCAACTGCTTGGTTGGCAAAATTTTTTCAGGCTCGACCCCTTCCTTTTCAAAATCCTGGGTGCACCCCTGATCCTGAGCTTACAGGGTATTTTTTAGGGATTTTTTCCCGGCGGGGGGCCTCCCGGGGAGGGGACGAAATTTTCGGGGGGAGGGGGGGGGAGATTTTTTTGCAAAAATGAGCCAAAAAGTGGTATTTTTGGCGTATTTTGCATGGTGAAACACGAAAAGTTCCCAAAAACGCCAGGATTTAAGCTAAAAATAGCTAATTTTATGAAAAATTTCCGGCGCAGCCGGAAAATTTTTGAAAATTTGACCATTTTTGGAAAAAATGTAGACCTCATCAAGGGGGAAGCCCAAAATCCCGGGGGGGGGCCATTTCGGCTGGCATTTTTTTAGTGGGGGGGGGGGGGGGGGCCCCCCCCACTTTTCGGTTCCCCCTCCACTTTTCGGAGCCCCCCCCCCACTTTCGCCCCCCCCCCCACTTTTCGGCAAGCCCCCACCCACTTTTTTGGGGGTCGCCCAAAAGTGTCAAAAAATAAGGTTTTTGGGGTCAAATTTTCAAAAATTTTCTCAATTTTAGCTAATTTATGGACTTATAAGCTCATTTTAAGCTTAAAAACAGCGATTTTTTGCGTTTTTACCTTAAAAATGCTAATTTTTCGCTAAAAATTTCGGTATATTTTACTTTTGGCTCGCCCCCCCCCAATTTTTGGAAGCCCCCCCCCACTTCCCCCTCCCTAGGGGGGGGGCGAAGCCCCCCCCCACTTTCAAAACCCTAAAAAAATGCCAGTTTCGGGGGGGAAGGTAAATTTCGGGGGGCCTCCCCGCCCCTTCTGTAAAAAATACCCTACACAACCACTGGCATTTTTTAGGGTTTTGAAAGTGGGGGGGCTTCGCCTCCCCTAGGATGGGGAAGTGGGGGAGGGGCTTCCGAAAAGTAGGGGAGGGCGACCCAAAGGTAAAATATACGGAATTTTTTAGCGAAAAATTAGCATTTTTAAGGTAAAAACGCACAAAATCGCTGTTTTTAAGCTTAAAATGAGCTTAAAAGTCCATAAATTAGCTAAAAATCGAGAAGTTTTGAAAATTTGACCTCAAAAACCTAATTTTTTGACACTTTTGGGCGACCCCCAAAAAAGTGGGTGGGGGCTTGCCGAAAAGTGGGGGGGGGGGGCTCCGAAAAGTGGAGGGGGAACCGAAAAGTGGGGGGCCCCCCGCCCACCCCCCACTAAAAAATGCCAGCAACCAATTTAATGTTTACCGTTAGTAAGCCTACACCCAGCGTTCTGTGGTTCGCCGCGCTGAGACTATGCTCATCGTGTTCAGCGACCCCGATAACCGTTATATGCGTCCCACCGATGGCCCAAAACAGCATATTTAGGCCTACTTTTGACCATTTCCTGTAGAGTTGGGACTTAGAAATTTCTCCAAAACAAAATTTGGCCGGACCAACTTTGGGCCGGCCGTCTGAACGAGCCCGGGCAGATACCGAAAATCGACCTCGCTATTCCGTGGAACCCAACCCAAAGTTTCTTATGCAACAATCCGCTTGTCTCTAGCTTGTTCCCTGTAGCTATGACACAAAATAGGCCTTTTTTAGCCAAAATAGCCGTGAGGCCACCTTTGGCCGGCCGGTCAGGTGGCATGTCAGGTCGGACAGCGAAAAACTATCACAGAGAATCACTTTCGGAGTATAGCGCAGCGGAAAAAGTCCAAATTTTCGAATTTTGGCTGTAACTTTTTGATTAAGCGACAAATCGAAAATCTAACGATAACTACCATGAGGCCTTGCGAAGAGCTTCACAATGAGCCATAAAACACCTCTCTAGCGCTTACGCTTGGTGAAAAATTTACGACCAAACCGATGGGGAAAAACCCAATGCGGGAAAAAACCCAGCCGAAATTTTTCTGGGCTTATTCTAGGGAATTTTTTTGGGGCCCCCTCAAAGGTCCGTGGGGCAAGGAATTTTTTTTTGGGGGGGGGGGAGAAATTTTTCTAAAAATATTATTGCAAAAATAAGCAGATTTAGTGTTAACAAAGGCAAAAAATGAGTAAAAAAAGGAAAATTTTTGAAAATTTGGCCTTCTGAGCGATTTTTTCAGGGCAAAATTTGGTACCAAAAGGGGCACCCACCTTTTGGGGGGGGGCGATTTTGGGGGGGGGAGGGTGTTTATGGGGGCCCCCACCCCCCTCCCACTAGAATAAGAGACTAGAACTAGAACTAGAACCCAGTTTTTGGTGGAAACATGCCAGAACATTTCTGACTGCCATTCGAAAGAGCGGGTCGTTTTTACATCTGCATCAAACAATATAAACTTGCAAAAATTCATGTCAAATTGACTTTTGAAAATTTTTTATGTTTAACACGTCATAAACATTAACTTTTTCTGTCTTTCTTTCTTTCTTTTCTAACACGTCATAAACGTAGGCAAATTTTGGAATTTTAAAATTGTTTTTTCAGCAATTTAAGCATGCTATCGTGTAGAAAACACATTATTCTCGAATTTAGACCCAAACTAGATTTATTTTCAGGCAAAATAAGCATTTTTTGCCAAAATTGAAAAATTTGGCTTGAAATGGTATAATGTCAGATTTTAGCCACATGGACCACACATCACACAGAAGGTTGAACCTACGTAAAATCTATACCAAATTGATCAGGAGGCTCTATGGAGCTAAGAAGTGCACGAGTTTTTCCAGTGGTGCTAATGGTTAGAAAAAACTTCATTGAAACTTGGCATTTTTCCCGCACATGGGTTTTTCCCGTCGAGTCTAGGTCACCCCCAGGTCGCACCACAGGCACTAGAGCAAAATTGCATACACCATCGTGCAGTTCGAGACATATCCTCTGTGAAAATGTAATACGTTTTGGGCAAGGTTTCTGGGTTTTCTTTAGTGTTGAAGGCGACCCCCACTTTTTTGGGCTTCCCCCCACTCATCATAAGGCTGGGCTTATTCTAGGGGGCTTCGGGGGGGCGAAAGTTTTTCAAAATTTTTCTAAAAACATGCTAAAAAAAGCGCTGTTTATATAGTAATCCCCAAAAAAGTTCATTTTTAGTGAAAAAATAGCGCTTAAATATGCAAAAATCGACTAAAAATCTCCGGAAAATTTTTGAAAATTTGGCCTTCTGAGCGATTTTTTCAGGGCAAAAGTTGGCACCAAAAGGGGCACATACTTATTTGGGGGGGGCGATTTTTGGGGGGAAGGGTGTTTATGGGGGGGCCCACCCCCACTAGAATAAGCCCAGTAAGGTTGCCCACAAAATGCCAAATATTAAGTATTTTCGGTCAAAATTGTCAAAATTGTTCCGGCTTTGCCGGAATTTTTTGGTCAAAAATCGTCTATTTTTGGTACTAAAACTTGATTTTGGAGCACTTTCGAGCTTATGTAGTTGTAGCAGAATATGTAGAAAACACGTAATTTTTACGAATTTTTTTATAGCCCATTTTATCCCCCTTTTTTGGCCTAGAGAAAACCCAGGCTTTCCAGTAGTTCAGGGACCACCCAACTACGTGCCTATATTGCTGGGCTGGTTCCAGTTTGCCGTTTGAAGGGTCAGTCGGGTGGGGGTCAAATGGTCGAAAATAAAAATTTTCAACAGTGGTCAAATTTGGTATCAAATGAAAGCCCTAAGTGAGCTGAGCAACTTTTGTCATAGAACTGCATACCCAAAGTGGCTGTGGTGGGGTGGGGCGGGGACTTAGGGGATTTTGGGTCAAAAATAAAATTTTTCAAAAGTGGTCAAATTTGGTATCAAATGAAAGCCCTAAGTGAGCTGAGCAATTTTTGTCATAGAACTGCATACCCAAAGTGGCTGTAGAGTGCTGTGGTATGGTGGGGCGGGGTGGGGACTTGGCGATTTTAGGTCAAAAATGGAATTTTTCAAAAGTGGTCAAATTTGTGTCAAATGAAAGTCCTATGCGAACGGAACAACTTTTGTCATGGAGCCACCCACCTAAACTTGCTGTGCCAAATAACGTCACGTGCCTATGAAGCTTTTGTCTTTACTTCTTCATCCGAAATGTAAAGGATATAATATAGACACAGCCGACACACACATATTATCCTCTTTTGTGCGGAGCATTTTTGTTACTTGTTAATTATGTAATTATTAAGTATTACAAACACAACTATATAATATATATGACTTGACTTACTTGACTTATGGGCCCAGACGTAATCCGTCCATGAAAGCCACTGGTCCATTGACTACCACTCTTCGCCACTCTGTACGATCTTGGACCGTCTCGTACCAATCCCTCAGTTGCAAAGGGCGCAAATCATCCATTACCAGGCCGGTCCATTGCTTTCTCGGTCTGCCGACAGGTGCCTGGCCTCCATCCACCCAACCGTACATAAACCTCTTGAGCACCCTAGTATTTCCCATCCTGGCAACATGTCCTGCCCATCGCAACCGTGCCCTACGTATCAAGGTTGTAATAGGCTCCAGTCCTGTGTTTTTTTGCAAAAAAAAACTGCGAAATTCCGCACTTTTTTGAAAATTCCGCAACTTTTTTCGGAGCTCTGCGTAAAGTTCCGCAAAAATTTCTGGCCTCGAGTAGAAATTTTCAGCTATTTCTGATAATAAATCCACGTGTTTCCGGTACTTTTTGCAGAAAATTTCAAAAAATTTTCGCGCCTTCGGCGCGTATTTCTGTGTTGTAGACACCTTTCAGTCTTATGATAGGACTCTTGTCCGAGATATGTAGAATACTTTGTAATGAAAGCTTATCCAATAAAATTCTTTTCGCATATATAAACTAATTTCCTAAACGTAGTAACCACTCTAGTAAGATGATATATAACCACTCTGAAGTATGCATTTGTTGAACAAAGTCGTGGATATACGTACTTACATACATACGTACATAAGCTGTTTGGACACCAAAGTTCACAAGAATAACCCAAAATCTTTGCTAAATCGCTCGAAAAAAATTTCAAGCTTGAATTTTCCGGAAAACATCTAGCTTTTGCTGGAGGCTGTCACCCCCAGACCCCCATTTTTAAATTCATGTTTTTTATCTTGGTGTTGTGCTTCATTATGATTACTCTGTTCTTTCTATTTTTACTATTTTTCCGAAACCTTTCTATCTGCTTTAATTTTAAAATGTATATATATAAATGTTCCTAAACCAAAATTTATACTAATTTTTCCCTGTGGCAGCTTTGGTTTTTCTGGCTGCCGAAATCTAAATTTTGAGTGTTTCTATTAAGGTTTTTTTACAGTTTTACAAAATTTTCTCAGCTTCTGGGGGGCTCCGCCCCCAGACCCCCCCAAATTTTCACCTGTAACTTTATATTCTTGTCAAAAACACATGCTTCGACATAACATACATACACATGCTATACAGAAATATATATACATACACACGCTTCGACTTTGGAAAAATAGTTGTATATAACTTGGTTATTCTATTCGTTAAATGTTAAAAATGCGTTCAAATACAACATAATCAATAAAATTCATTAGTTATCATTGCAAAACTAAAAAATATGAATTTCGCAATTTTTTGCGAAGTTCCGCAAAAAATTTTGGAGGACTGCGTAAAAGTTCGCAAAAAGTTTCGACGAAAAAAACACAAGTCCAGTCTACACACATTTTGAAGCGTAGACACCGGTATCCGATCTAGCAGTGTAACCCCGAGGATTCGGCGCATGCAGTTGTTTTGGAACACCTCTACGCGCTGTAGATCTACGGTGTTTGCAGCCCAGCACTCCGATCCATATAGTAGGATAGATAAGACTGATGATTTGAATAGCTTCAGCTTAACATGCAGGCTGAGATCGTGATTATCCCAGATGCTAGCCAGTTTTCCAAAGCAGGCTCCTGCGAGTCTTATTCTGTTTGTAATTTCATCAGCGAGGCGTCCGTCATGAGAGAATACACTTCCAAGGTATTTAAATGTGGCGACCATCTCGATACGCTGTCCCCCGATACGACAGTTTGGATTATTTGGCTGGTTTGAGAAGCACATTGTCTTAGTTTTGGGGCAACTGACTTCAAGACCCAGACAAATATATATATATATAGTTGCAGACGCAGAGCTATGCTCACAAATTGGTAAACTGTTATGAAGAAATGCCACCAGCATCAGTCCGGGCAGTTTCCGCGAATATGGGTTGTTCTGCGAAGCTGGTCCATATTAGTGCGCTTTTAACCTAGTCCTCCTGGCATTTACAACCTGCCCCTCCCATATTAACGTTTTAAAACCTAGTCCTCTGTCCATTTACAACCGAATGTCACCCATATTGCATTTTTCATGCTCCACCGGAGCATGTTTATTCTTGTACAGGGTATTTTTTACAGGGGGGGGGCGGGGGCCCCCCCCGAAATTGACCTTCCCCCCCCCCGAAAATGCCTCCCCCCCCCGAAAGCCCCCCCTCCCGGGCTTTTGGCGTCCCCCCCCGGGAATTTTTGGAGGCCCAAATTTTTGCCAAAAATAGGCCAATTTTCAAAAAATTTCCGGCTTCGCCGGAGATTTTTTCAAAAAAATAGCTATTTTTAGCTTAAATCCTGGCATTTTTGAGAACTTTTTGCGTTTCACCATGCAAAATACGCCAAAAAATACCATTTTTTGGCTCATTTTTGCAAAAAAATCTTCCCCCCCCCGAAAATTTCTCCCCCCCCCCCCCCCGGGCCGGGGAGCCCCCGGGAAGCCCCCCCCCGAAAAAAAACCCCTAAAAAATACCCTGTTGTATATATATATATATAATGTTCAGAAAAACCAAACTTCACATGCTGAAAATGCACGGATCGCTCTATATATATATTATTATGTCAGAAACTTGCACTTTTCCGAGCGTGACTTACGGAAAAAACAAACTTACCTAACTTGTCCGGAAACGAAAATTTTTAAAGTAGGAAATTTTGACCAAACGGTGCTCGAACGGATCTCTAAGGCCCGCGCTGAGCTTTTACATCAATATTATAGGGGAGCGCTCTCGCGCTCTCTTATAATATATATCTATAGCTTCTTTTGCAAAAGCTCTGTATATATATATACTTGTAAAAGTTCTAGAAAACTTTAAAACAGAAGAGATCGTAGACGGATAACAAAGATACAAGTATAGACAGGATTTTTGCCTTACCGCTATTAAAATGACAGCCAGTGCTCCAACAAGCTGGGACAGTCCAAATGTGAAGGAGAAGTAACGCAGATTCTGTTCTTCCTCAAGAGCATCGTATTTATCCATTATTAGAGACATTTTCTAGAGAAAAAGGAATTTGAAAATTAGAGCACAAGAACAATTTCAGGGCCGTTCTTAAGTGAAATGGGGAGGGAAGCAAGGGCTTCGCGCATTACTTTCAGGTTTCCCCATCCCGCTCAGAGCATATTTAGGGATTGTTCCCCGGAGAGCGGGGTGTGTATGTGCAAAAATGAACCAAAAAGAATTATATATATACTTTTGTTCCCGAAAACTTCACGAAAATGCCTGGATTTAGGCTACAAATAGCGACGTTTACGAAAAAATCTCTGGGAAGCCGGAAAAGTTTTGCAAACTTGACTAAGCGAAAATTTAGGCCCCAAAAAATCCCAGGGGATTTTGGAGGTGTTTTGGGGGAGGTAAATTCGGAGGGAGCGCCCCCCTGTACGGACGTATATATATATATAAAAACACCCTAATCCTGCCCCCCCACTTTTTTACGGTTCTAACCCTTAAGGTACCAAATGTCACAAGGAATTTTGGTCAAAACTAAAGAAAACTTTCTAGGCTTCGCCATAATTTCGGAGTCTTTCGAAGTCCGGAGTCTATGCATGTTTAATATAGCTTACATATATACATAGTTACAGCTGGCTTTTTCCTACAGGGAGAAGGTATCGGGCCCCCAGACTTCAAAAGTCAACAGAAAAATAGGATTTTGAGGGTACGTAAGTTTCCAAAATTTTTCCGGCTTCGCCGGTTTTTAGACCGTTTTAGCTATTTAAAGCTTAAAATTAGGCTAAAAACTGCATAATACATACTTTGAACAGTAACAAAATATATATATAGCTAATATTAAAGCAATTTTCGAAAAAATCTTCGCTTCCCCCAGAAATCTGTCCCCCTCCAGACCTGTAGGGAACCCCCACCCCAGACTTCTCCCCTCCAGAAATTTTTGCTTAGGAAAAAGCCACAGACATATATATCGTAGAAAACAGGCGTTTGCTTTTAATTTTACACCGCAGAAGAACTTTACTGCATTTCTGACTATTCTAAACCAGCTTAGGTCCTCCATTTTCATCGCCTATATATAGCACACTTCACTTATATTTGTACAGTCCCAGGGAAGGAGCGCGGCCCCTCCCCGAGATTTTTCATCACAAAACTCTCCGTCATTCGAAACTTGCCCTCCAAGGACTTTGTACTTGTCTTACACCCTTACGCAGAGAAAATTAGAAGAAAACATGATATATAATGATATATTATTATATATGTAACAACGCGGTGCAGGCAAACTAAAACTACCAAGAAAGAAGGAAGCCACCACCAGACCTACAGGGACAGACAACCTACCAAATATCCAGCTATGAAAGAGAGCGGGAGCACTTTCGAAATCCTACGCAAATGATAGAATGAAACAGGCTATCCATGAAACTAAATCATTACGTATATATATATATATAAACGTACATGCAAGTAAAATTTTATGTACACGTATATATATATATACATAATAAGCATAACATATATACGTGAATATATGAATCCGTATAGCAGCACACTATGAACGAAGCAAGAACAGAACAGCAGCCCCTTATACATATAATATAAGAAATCTAACCTCGAGCACGCGTATATATATTAGAACCATAATATATACATACGAATGTAGGAATATCACTAGCTAAATGAGGGTAAACCATATAACAAGTGTATATGTTGTATATACGAGTATACGACACACATATAGTTCATACAGTTCTTGTATCGGGAGTTAGACCTTAGCTTTTCATTCAATCCTTCGTAGCAAGAACGTACGTATATATATATACCAATGTATAACGCACTATATATAACGAATTAGGTCTTTGTAAAAACGGAAAACCCAACCAAGATGATGCAAGATTTTTCTAATAAAGTGGAATCAATAATAAACACTGACAGAGAGACGCACGAACGCATGCACGTATGCAGGGGCGTATCCAGAAAGAAGAAAGAAAAAAAAGATTTTGAAAAGGAGGGGTTTTAACTAAAATTTACTGAAAAGGAGGGGTTTTGACAAAAATTTGCACTTTTTGTAATGGAGTATTCATAAAAGTTAACCCAAAAGGAGGGGGTTTCAACCCCCAAAACCCTCCCCTGGATACGCCCATGTACGTATGTAGATACGTAACTCAGATTTAACCGACAAGATATATATATATATATAAGAAACAAATATATATAAAATGATTAATTGCAGGTGTTTCGAAAGCTAAAATGGCGAAAATTTCGTTAAAAATCCGGCGAAGCAGAAAAAGTTTTCGAAAATTTAAGGTAAATATGGTAAAATTTGGCAATTTTTTGGGTTATGGGGAGGACATCGGAATTTATGGGAGGCTTTTCATGGAGGAGGGGGAGGGGGTCGCCGAATGAGGGGGGAACGTTCCCGAAAGGTCCCCCGGGGACTGGGGGAGGGTAGAAATTTTCGGGTGGGGAAGACTGGCTTATTTTTAGGCCAAAACTTATGGGGGACATGAGGGGGCTAAAAGTTGCCTCCCCATCGATGGGGGCGGGCTGGCTCACCAAAAGTGAGGGGGCATATTTTTCAAAAAATTTTGCAAATTTTTACTTTTTTTGTGTAAAAATTGCCAAAAATCGCTAAAAATGACTAATTTTAGGTGTATTTTACGCTAAAATAGCGAAAATTTCGTTTAAAATTCCGGCGAAGCCGGAAAATTTTATGAAGATATAGGGTGAAACTGGTGAAATCTGGCAATTTTTTGACTTATGAGGGGGAGGGCAAAATTTATGAGGGCCTTTTATGGGGGGAGAACTTCGAATAGTGGGGGAGGTCGCCGAGTAGGCCTTGCTTACTTGCTTAAAAAGGCAGGCCTGTGCAGGATCCTCCGCTGCTCCAATGAGTGAGGCTGTCATAATCGTGCATTGGGATCTATCGATAGCAATGTCCGCAAGTATTTGCTTCCAGTCTGTTATCCAGGATCTGTAGATATGGTGCAGCGCCAGAGGTGAAAGATCTTTCAAAATAGTCCGCTGCCACGTCATTCACACGCCACCTGGAGGGCGTTTCCACTGATGGAGGGGGGCCGTCATTAGGGCCCGTTTCGCTGGAAAGCAATTTTGCCTTCGAAGGATATGCCCCAGGTACCTTAGTCGGCGTGATTTAACTTCCATGGAACAAAGCTGCCCTGGCTGGATACGGGCCATGACTTCCCGGTTCGAGATTCTGTCTCGATAGGAAATTCTAAGCAGACGCCGCCAGCAGCGAAATTGGAAGGCCTGCATCCTGTGCAGCCTGCATCCTGTCCGAGTAGGCCCCCCAAGTAACAATGAGCCAGGAAGATTTCTTGCAAAAATCAGCCAAAATATATAATGGTATTTCTTGGCGTATTTTGCATGGTGAAACGCAAAACGTTCTCAAAAATGCCAGGATTTCAGTTAAAAATATATTGCTATGTTTGAAAAATCTCCGGCGAAGCCGGAAAATTTTTGAAAATTTGCCTATTTTGGCAAAAATTTGGGCCTCCGAAAAATCCCTGGGGGAGCAAAAATCCCGGGATGGGGCGATTTCGGGGGGAAGTAATTTCTGGGGGAAGGAAGGTCAATTTCGGGCACCCCCTGTAAAAATACCTTGACCCCCTCCCCAGTAAAAAGAAGCCATATATATATAAATGTAATAATTTCTGAAAAGTGACTCGATTCATGAAAAGTTTTGAAGATTTGAAGCGATTTTATTGCAAAAAAGCAAACGTTCTTCAACCTTCTTCAAAAAGATTCTCTTGGGGGTGGGGCCCCCGTCACAAAATCCAGGAGTCCCACCCAGTGCCCGACAGTACCGACTTGATCGACATTCGGATCAGATTCAGGGACAAGCCTAAAAATTAATACAATATATGTTCTTGCAAAGCAAAGGCGCAAGTTTTCTGTGTTTTTATTATGCATATGTATAATGAAATGTATGAAATAAATCATACGAAATGAAATGTATATACATTTGAGACAAAAATGTCAAAATGACTTCAATCTCTGAACAGTGAAAACATGGTAAAACAACATCATTAACGGGGGTCCATTTTCGGCCGATTTTTCGACCATTTCCGATTTTGCTCATTTTCACATATATATTTATTTTGTTGTCGAATTGGTATATTTTAACGAGTTATATAAATATTGAAATGAAGGTCGGATCTCTTACGGTAATGTCACCTCAAAGTTGATGTCAGCATGTGTTAAACATAGGAAACGGAAACGTAGTGATGATTTATCCGTAATTTATTTATTTTATTTATGTTACGGGCAGATGGATAAATTGGACACTTCTGAAAGTGTCCAGACAGATAGATAAATTCTTACAATTATCCCATTCTGTCCGGACAGATGAGTAAATTATCTATATGTCCAGAACAAGGTTGGACAGATGCGTAAATTTTTAAACTAAGAACTAACAGTGCAGAATATTTGTGTTTATATCTGTTGCGCTTCATCGGATGATATTATGCCACACTGCTCTAACCCTCTGGTGCGACCTGGGGGTGACCTGGAGTTGGCGGGAAAAAAAACCCACATGCGGGAAAAAAACCCACTTTTTCAAAATTCGAAAATTTTTCTAAGCATTAGCAGGAAAAGGTCAAACTAATACATACGTTTGTTTAATAGAGCCTATAGATTAAATTGGTATAGGTTTTACCTGGGTTCGTTCTGTTATGGGAGGTCTAGGGGGTCAAAATCGGACATGGTGCCATTTCAAGCCAAAATTTCAATTTTGGCCAAAAATGCTTATTTTTGCCTTAAAATGGGTCTAGTTTGGCTCTAAATACAAGAAAAACACGTTTTCTACACGATAGGATGCTTAAACTGTCGAAAATAAACAATTTTAAAAAATTTCCAAAATTTGCCTATGTTTATGTGTTAAGCATACCAAATTTTCAATAGTCACTATGACCTCAATTTTTCAACAAAAACTAATATATTTTGATGCAGTTGTACTAAAAACAACCCGCTCTTTCATTTGGAACGGTTAGAAGTGCTCCTGGCAACTTGCCAAAAAATTTTCGGGGTGGTTTTTTTTCCCGCATATGGTTTTTTTTCCCGCATTGGGTTTTTTTCCCGCCAGTTTGGGACAATTTTTCTCACTAACGGCGCACCCTACAGAGGTGTTCTATAGCTCATAAGAAAGCTTACGACTAGGCCTAGCTGCCTGTATAGTCAGTATTTCAATATCTCAAACCAGTAAAAAGTTCTGGCCAAAAATCTGAAAAGTGGGTTTTTTTCCCGCTTGACTATATTTTATTAGCTTATGTTTAAATTAATTTTCTAAATTTCAAAATGTTTTATTTGATTTTGTTAATTTTATGTATTATAACATTTTAATTTAATAATTATTTTATGTATTTACGTAAATATGTAAATTTCATTCTTGTTAGTTTCACCGCTGGTTTCCATTTTAAATTACGTTAAAATAACGGCACCAAAATTTCACAAATAGGTACATAAAATATATATATAATTAAAATTATTTAACAAATAAATAAATTATCAATAGCGATCAATAATTGGAACGATATCTAATAAATGCTATATAAAATTAATTAAATCAAGTAACAGATTTGACATTTACTAAAATATAAGCTAATAAAATGTAGTAACAAGCTTTAGAACAATGCATAAACTATAAAAAATAAAGTAACGAACAATACTGAAGTTAAACAACAGATATAAACACAAATATTCTGCACTGTTAGTTCTTAGTTTAAAAATTTACGCATCTGTCCAACCTTGTTCTGGACATATAGATAATTTACTCATCTGTCCGGACAGAATGGGATAATTGTAAGAATTTATCTATCTGTCTGGACACTTTCAGAAGTGTCCAATTTATCCATCTGCCCGTAACATAAATAAAATAAATAAATTACGGATAAATCATCACTACGTTTCCGTTTCCTATGTTTAACACATGCTGACATCAACTTTGAGGTGACATTACCGTAAGAGATCCGACCTTCATTTCAATATTTATATAACTCGTTAAAATATACCAATTCGACAACAAAATAAATATATATGTGAAAATGAGCAAAATCGGAAATGGTCGAAAAAATCGGCTGAAAATGGACCCCCGTTAATGATGTTGTTTTACCATGTTTTCACTGTTCAGAGATTGAAGTCATTTTGACATTTTTGTCTCAAATGTATATACATTTCATTTCGTATGATTTATTTCATACATTTCATTATACATATGCATAATAAAAACACAGAAAACTTGCGCCTTTGCTTTGCAAGAACATATATTGTATTAATTTTTAGGCTTGTCCCTGAATCTGATCCGAATGTCGATCAAGTCGGTACTGTCGGGCACTGGGTGGGACTCCTGGATTTTGTGACGGGGGCCCCACCCCCAAGAGAATCTTTTTGAAGAAGGTTGAAGAACGTTTGCTTTTTTGCAATAAAATCGCTTCAAATCTTCAAAACTTTTCATGAATCGAGTCACTTTTCAGAAATTATTACATTTATATATATATGGCTTCTTTTTACTGGGGAGGGGGTCACAGTATTTTTACAGGGGGTGCCCGAAATTGACCCCTTCCTTCCCCCAGAAATCTTCCCCCCCGAAATCGCCCCATCCCGGGATTTTTGCTCCCCCAGGGATTTTTCGGAAGCCCAAATTTTGCCAAAATAGGCAAATTTTCAAAAATTTTCCGGCTTCGCCAGGAGATTTTTCAAACATAGCAATATATTTTTAACTGAAATCCTGGCATTTTTGAGAACGTTTTGCGTTTCACCATGCAAAATACGCCAAGAAATACCATTATATATTTTGGCTGATTTTTGCAAGAAATCTTCCTGGCTCATTGTTACTTGGGGGCCTACTGACAGGATGCAGGCTGCACAGGATGCAGGCCTTCCAATTTCGCTGCTGGCGGCGTCTGCTTAGAATTTCCTATCGAGACAGAATCTCGAACTGGGAAGTCATGGCCCGTATCCAGCCAGGGCAGCTTTGTTCCATGGAAGTTAAATCACGCCGACTAAGGTACCTGGGGCGTATCTTCAGGAAGGCAAAATTGCTTTCCAGCGAAACGGGCCCTAATGACGGCCCCCTCCATCAGTGGAAACGCCCTCCCAGGTGGCGTGTGAATGACGTGGGCAGCGGACTATTTTGAAAGATCTTTCACCTCTGGCGCTGCACCATATCTACAGATCCTGGATAACAGACTGGAAGCAAATACTTGCGGACATTGCTATCGATAGATCCCAATGCACGATTATGACAGCCTCACTCATTGGAGCAGCGGAGGATCCTGCACAGGCCTGCCTTTTAAGAACAAGAGGCCTTACTCGGCGACCTCCCCCACTATTCGAAGTTCTCCCCCCATAAAAGGCTCTCGCAAATTTTGGCACTCCCCCTCATAAGTCAAAAAATTGCCAGATTCTCACCAGTTTCACCCTATATCTTCATAAAATTTTCCGGCTTCGCCGGAATTTTAAACGAAATTTTCGCAATTTTAGCGTAAAATACACCTAAAATTAGTCATTTTTAGCGATTTTTGGCAATTTTTTTACACAAAAAAAGTAAAAATTTGCAAAATTTTTTGAAAAATATGCCCCCTCACTTTTGGTGAGCTTTCAGCCCGCCCCCATCGATGGGGAGGCAACTTTTAGCTTCCCTCTGTGTCCCCCATAAGTTTTGGCCTAAAAATAAGCCAGTCTTCCCAACCCGAAAATTTCTACGCTCCCCCAGTCCCCGGGGGACCTTTCGGGAACGTTCCCCCTATTCGGCGACCCCCTCCCTTCTCCCCACGAAAGTTCTCCCATAAATTTCGATGTCCTCTATAACCCAAAAATACCAAATTTTACCATATTTACCTTAAATTTTCGAAAACTTTTCTGATTTTTGCCGATTTTTTAACGAAATTTCTTCATTTTAAAATTTCGAAATTCGCAACTAATCATTTTTATATATATTTGTTTCTTATATATATATATTTTGTCGGTTAAATGTACCCACATTGCATATGGGCGTATCCGTTTTAAATAAACCCCTCCTTTTGGGTTAACTTTATGAACATCTAATACAAAAGTGCAAATTTTTGTCAAAATTTTTTCAGTAATTTTAATCTCGGATGTATTGGTGTACAGTTCGTGCTCTCGTCGCGTTTATTATTGATTCCACTTTTATTAGAAAAGTTTTGTATCATTGTTTTTTTTTTTACAGTTTTTAAAAAGACCTAATTCGTTATATATAGTGTGTTATACATTGGTATATATACGCATGTTCTTGCTACGAGTTTTTCTATGAAAAGTTAAGGTCTAACTCCCGCGATACAAGAACTGTATGAACTATAT
>JASAND010023084.1:0-42313 GCA_030248195.1 Trissonchulus latispiculum
AATGCTTTCCCCACATGGCTCTGAGTCAGAGCGCAAAGTGGCATGCCGTATAATGCGTATGCACAGTATAATGTCTTAGCTACAAGATGTGTGAATGACAATTTTGTAATGAAAAGCTTTACGTGCTATTTATATGAAGGTCGAATATCGACAAATTATATTCTGACATATGCCAATATGAGCCTCGTTGTAGGACAGGCTCATATGTTAAGCCGTTGCAACTTGTTTTCCTTAATTTACAACCTCAACGCCACTCATATGCATTTTACAGGCTAGTTTCTGTGTTTGTACAACCTGCCTGAGAGTACTCATATGTATTTTACATGCGACGAAGGAGCATTTTTGGTTCTTGTTTTCCAGTCTTTTACATATGTATAGTCAATCGGGAAAAAAACGCCATTTTTTTAAACTTTTGGACGTGTAGAACTCATTTTTTGGAATTATGGGAAAATTCTTGTAGTTTGAAGAATGGCAACCCCTACGGATTATTTTCATGTATTAATGACTTCTCTGGACTGTAGCAATAGAGACCACTATGTGATTTATTTCCTGGGGAAAAAAGCCAAAATCGGGAAAAAAAAGCCACTCATCGGGAAAAAAGCCACTTTGGTCGAAGCATATCCTGAAGGCGTAGACCAATTCTGAGTGTTCCAACGTGTTCAGCGTCGCTTATTTACCCTAGATTTGTTGTTTACCGAGGCAAATTGCCTTCGTAAAGCATTAAATAGAACTTTTTAGTTTGCAGCATAAACTGGCTAGGTTTCATCAAATATAACGTAAACATACAAATTTTTTAAAAACTTGCTAAAATGAAGGCTAACATGAAGGCTCATATGTTAAGCCGTTGCAACTTGTTTTCCTTAATTTACAACCTCAACGCCACTCATATGCATTTTACAGGCTAGTTTCCGTGTTTGTACAACCTGCCTGAGAGTACTCATATGTATTTTACATGCGACGAAGGAGCATTTTTGGTTCTTGTATTATATTGATACAAACACTGAAAGTTTACTGTAAAAGTTAAGGAACAGCACATAACCACAAGAACTGCCCTTTTTGCGTCCACGTCATTCCAGCGGACTGTCCTTTTTCGAAAAGAAAGAAAATAATTCTAATGGACGTTTTCTCTCATTGAAGAAGGTGTGTAGCTTTATACATAACGTCTGTGCTGTTTTTCAGATATAATATTGTGCTGCATATTTTCAAAGCTTATGCTAAAACCAAAGAAGCACAATTGCAAATATCCCTGGCCGAGATACCATATTTGAGGTAGGAAATCCTGATAGATTTTGCTGTGGGTCTAACCTGGTTGAATTAAGGTGATTTCCTAGTCGTGAACATGCGTCGACGTGCGTAGATCAATGCCTCCGCCTTAACACGCCGTTGTGGATCCACGCTCACAGAGGGGTGCAGAAGCTTTGAGCGCATCCGTGCTGCTGGAACTACGAAATTACCATTAGTAATGTTACATTATCAGCAATATCTAAGCATTGTAGGTTGATCCAGCGATCTGAAAGCAGTTGTTCCTATGTTCAATATGTTCAATTCGATGTTAAGTTTGAATTTTCGATGACAATTTTCGGATATGAATTTATTTTTGTATGTTCGTCATTGACTAAACCTTTCGAAAAACATCTTAAAAAGAAATATTATTTAGAGTCTGATCATATTTTACTTGCGTAAGGAGCTGTTTTATCAAGTCTCTGACTCTGTCTGTTAATTTTGGCGTCTTTAAATTTTAAGTTCCATTTTTATAGTTGCAATGAAAACAGTCGTCTTGTTTTAGGTCTCGCCTGAGCGGAATGCGATTGAACGAATATGGAGTTCTGGAACCGTCTGGTGGCGCCGAAAACACTGGTAGGAAGGGAGAGTCATATCAGGAACGGAAAAAGCGTCTGCTCCAGGTTAGTCGTTTGTTGAAGATCGATATCGTTGCTTGCTGTAAATAAATCAAGGAACGACTGAATGTAGACTGTATTGCCGTTCAATGAACAGATCATTCATTCTAGTGATGTGGATCGGATCGGCAAAATCTATCCGATCCGCGATCCGGAGGCCGGATCGGATCGGATCGGATCGGATCGGTAGGACTGCTGGATCGGTGCGGATCGGATCGCTTGTATCGGTCGGATCGGCGATCCGACTTGATGTTTCAAACGCCACATAAATTAATACCGATCTTGCACATATTTCTAACTAAACATGATTTCAGTGATGGCTCTGTTTGTTGGCAAGTTGGGTAGCACAATATTTTCCTTCTATCAGCCATCCTTACTGCTCTATATTGCGTTTATTAGATTTAAAATTTATTCAACAATTTTATAATTCTAAGTTTCTGACACAAGCTTCTAAACTTTTAACATACATTTTAACATTTCTAACTTAACTCTAGCATAAGTCATGCAGATGCATGTTGTATCGAAGGGCAAAAACAATACCTATTATGTATTTATGTTGTAAACATTACTGAAAACAAACTAATAAGTGAATTAACGGTGAATAAGTAATAACTCTCTAACTAATGTTACTACTGTTGCCAATTTTCGTAGTGAAGTTGTACCGTTGGAATTTTTGTGGCTTTATCCAAAAGTCGAAGGAGTCATATATAATCATCAATGCCTATGTAAAAGTACTATCACGCAGTGATTTTAAAGTTTTAGTAGTTCATTTTAGCTGGTATATAGATTAAATTTCAATTTGACCTGTTGTTCAATTTAGTTTCGATTTTTCAAATTGGAATTAATCTTCAAAATATTGATTTTAAAAAAATGCATTTAGCTATTTTAAGTTATTGTTTGTTAAAATTTTAAAAATTTAAGTTAAAGTTAAAATTGTTAAAATTGTTAATTTAAGTTTGTTAAATTTGTTGTAAATTTTGTACTAGGCTATAGCGACTCAATAAGTATTCTAAATAATTTTACGTCTTCTTTTGCTTCACAAGAGCTTAATAATATTTTGTACAATGATGCATTTGTGCATCCTAACAATAAATGAAGAAATTTCAGTGAAACTAGTGTGTTAAGGCGTTTCTGAAAATGCTGAACCCGACTTTAGATCCAGTTTCCCTTAGCTTTTTGAAAAAGTAATTTCGGATCGCCGGATTGGATCGGATCGACCGATCCAAGACCTGGATCGGATCGGATCGGATCGGATCGACAAATGTTTTTGCTGGATCGGATCGGTTAAATTTTTAGCTGCCGATCCGATCCGATCCACATCACTAATTCATTCGGCCCACAAATGGACGTTTTAGGTTGTTTGTGGTTTACGACCGTAGTTTAGTTTTATCTAGCCCTGACTATCTGCAACTTTTTTTTACAGCTGTAATTATGTGGTATAATTCTATAATTGCAACTTATAAAATTGGTTTCCTTTTGTAGCAACTTGCTTGGTTTGTTTAATATTTAAATATGCAATTTAGTTAATTTAAATAAATTTAGTCAAATTAAATCAATGTATTTAACCCTTATTTGCTATTTTATTTAGTTAATTTCCTTGAAAATTGCTTTTGTGTTTAGGAACGAGAGCTGTTGATCAAGCGGAAGCTGGAGCAGGTCAAACGCCAGCGAACTATTGCCAGAGAAAGTAGAGTGCAGAAATATCCTTATCCAGTCGTCGCTGTTCTTGGATATACAAACGCTGGTAAGTTTTATCGAAGCCCCAACTTTGGATGCGTAAATGTTGAATCATGTGATGTAACAATATTTAACTATCGTGAGAAAAAGGTATATAACGTTGGCCTGCATTTAAATCAACAGTCCAGTTGGAATCTGGAGATGCGCCGAATAGGAGTATATAGTGTTAATTAGATGGCTTGCTCTAAGGTGGGTTAATGAGTCGATACATAACAATTGCCTTTGCAATTACCGAGACATTTACCGAGTCTTGGAGTTTGCCATCACTGACCACATAAAGAGGGCACCTCGGCTGTTTCTGCAGGAACTCGGGCACCACCTAGCTCTAGGCTTATGTACTTGTTGACATAATGTTGACATAATGCTAATTCGGCTGTCGACTGGAATCCGTAGTGTCGTAGAATTTTGTTTTTTTACACCTGGCATGAATCCTCTATTTGTAACGAAGTGGCGCTGAAGGGCTCACAGAAGTTCTTTTTTGGGTGAAGAATGGAAGACGGTTTATTACCAAAAAATCGCGCACCTAGCAGGATTCGCACCCACCTTGTTGTGCTCCTCGCGCAGACTCTGTTTAGTCTGCATAGCAATAAGCGAACCCGAGCGAGTGTTTATCTTCACATGCCAGTTTTATAACCATATTATGTTGGCATATATAATATTCAGTTTTAATTTTAAGAACTATTATGGAAACAGCTAGAAGCTGAGACAGTTCTAAAATAGTCCTGTGTTCGTAGTTTCTCAGATGTTTTATTCTACAGGTAAAACGTCTTTGATAAAAGCTTTAACCCAGGATACTTCCTTAATTCCATTAAATCGCCTGTTTGCAACGTTGGATGTGACAATCCATCCTGGCACTTTACCATCCAAACTCACCGCCCTTTATGTGGACACCATCGGGTTCATCTCTGATCTTCCGCATCATTTGGTGGCCAGCTTTTCTGCCACTCTGCAGGATATTCAACATGCGGTATGGAAACTTTTATTGTAATTTTGAAAAATACCTGGATATCAGCGCTAGATTTTAGGGGTGTTGGGTTGCCTTATTTTTGTAATGTTTGTGCTATGCTTTTGCTGCTTACATTTACCACTGAGTTTTCGTCGTTGCTGCTCTGAGTTATGGTTATGCTGTCACTTAAGAGTTTGCAGACACCTTAAGCTAAGATGTAGCAGGGGGTGGTGCGATTCTCCAAAGCAAACCTGACGTTTAGTCAAAAATTGTATTTTATAAAAGATTTACTCTACGCTAGTGCTAGTGTAAAAGTGCCAAACTATAAAACAGGAATGTAGATGCCACTGAAACACTTGTGTGTCGTCCGTCACTTTTGGTATATGTTTCTTTTTCTTCTTCTTCTCTCTCTCTCCATGCAGGAGATACCTCCGTTCGCCCACTACATCGGGTGCCAGTGCTCTCCACGGATTCTCAGACGTTGAGCCAGGAGTGTGACTTCGAGTGATGGATGACTGCATCCGTGGGAAGGGGGGAGTGGCGTCCCTTCTACACAGACTTCTGTTACCTTTCCACCGTAGTGACACCAACCCAGGTACCGACTAGGTATGGATGGATAGCTTGGTTGGCTAGAAACGGGAAAGCTTTGTGACGTGGGGGATCGAACCACTGACCGTAAGATTGCAAGTTTTGACCAGCGCCGTAGACCACTCGGCCATCCCGACTCAATCCTCACTTGCCAGAATTGGAAACCATTAAGCGCCGTTAACCAGACGGATGGCAGGGGACACCTGTGGGATCTCCATTTGATGGGATCCATATCTGTCGGATTTACCACGGAAGCGGTTTTATTGCTCCCCTTGCATTGGCTATCATAGACAACAACTGATTCCAGAACCATCTACAAGTACAGTATTTATGTACATCCGGAATATGAAGTTAGGTGGCAAAATACGCAAGTATTGCATCAGATCACAGACAGGTTCACGAAACCACGCAAATCACATCCTCCCATCTCGGCCATTCCACGTCAAAATGTCCAGATTTTCATCAACTAGTTATTTTCAAAGCACTTTTGGATTCTTTATGTTTCTCCCGGAACAAGCTCAACGAGTCCTGAGTCTGACCTCGTATTCATAGATATTGAAAGTAGTCCTAATCCTGAATTGATGCTCATGTCGATACGAAATTATTAATTTTTTAAATCAATAAACTGAATTTAATCCAGGGGAGTGCTGCTTTCTAGTGCACCATTGTGTTGTTTCCTATTTTCAGCATGTTCTGGTTCACGTCCTCGACGTGAGCAATCCAGATTGTGAAGCTCAGAAGGCCACGGTTTTAAAGACGCTCAAGTCTCTCGATCTCCCAAAAGATTTGCTTAATAGTATGGTCGAGGTCGGAAACAAGATGGACCTGTTGTCAACTGAAGAGTATGCCACCAAGGACTTTTACTTCTTTCAGTTATCAAGAGAATGAGTCATGATGCTTAGATAATATTGGTAGCATAGTGTGCTTGCCCGACCCGACTCGTGCATCCTCCCGAAAAGGGTTTTTCACGCCTCCAAAAAACCGATGTTTTCAAATTTTATGCGTTGAACCGGTACAGCACACTTTTTGGACGGCAAGGTACATATTATCTAGTGCTGTCAGCCGAACAGACGGAAGGCTGGGCCGGCTACGGGCAAAACTTCCAGGTCCGCGTTGGCCGGCTCGCCTTCATTGAACCAGGCTAAAGGAGTTAGGGCGTGTTGTTTGATATTGACAAGAGTACATAATAACTAAGAGTGTGACAAGCGTCAAGCTCTTCGTTATCAGGCTTGGGACATCATCTGCACGATAACGGCTGACCCCCCCCCACAAATTAGACCCATCACTTCAAAGAAATTCGCACGCTATGCCTACGTTCTAAAGCTCGAAAACACAACTACTCAGTTGGTTCAATGTGCCTCTGTTGCGAGCTTCAGCACATAAGCATAGCGTGCGAATTTCTTTGAATGGGTCTAATTTGTGGGGGGGGGGGGGGGTCAGCCGTTATCGTGCAGTTGATGTCCCAAGCCTGATAACTAAGAGCTTGGCGCTTGTCACACTCTTAGTTATTATGTACTCTTGATATTGATGATGTAGCTGTGCACAAGCACACTATATTCGTCAAACTTTCGAGGCGGTGACTATATCAAGTGAAAAGTTTTATCTTTCGACGAGGTAAAAGTCTCGCTAAAATATAATAACCACAACGCGTACAAATTAAATAATGAGTAAAATTGCAGAAAATAGTGTTTTGGAAACGTCTTTAATCGAGGCGGCCTGTTAGCTAATGAAAGGGCTATTGACGAACTAATATTATCAAGAGTGCATAATTGCACTATATATAAGGAGAAGAGTAAGCCACTAGAGGGCTCCTCTTCTTGGCATTGCGTAACGGTGCTCCGACCACAATACGCGAATGTTTCCCCGTTTGGTGGGGGGTCGACAAGCATACCCCCTCCCCGTTTGGTGGGGGGGGGGGGTATGCAAAAAGGGTCCCCGTTTGGTAGGGGGGGTATGCAAAAGAGGTCCCCGTTTGGTGGGGGGGGGTCGCCAACAGCCAATCAGATTCATCCAATCTTAGCCTGACGGGGCGACCCCCCCCCCACACGGGGACCCGATACTGCCACCCCCCCCCCCCACCAAAGGGGGACCCCTTTTGCATACCCCCCACCAAACGGGGACCCCTTTTGCATACCCCCCCCACCAAACGGGGGAACATTCGCGTATTGTGGTCGGAGCACCGTTATGCAATGCCAAGAAGAGAAGCCCTCTAGTGGCTTACTCTTCTTCTATAATATTAAGGAATAAATTATGGACTCTTGATATTATCCTGCTGTTTATCATGAAAAGACGGGTAAAAGTATCTCTGAACTAGCGATAAACATTGTGCTGCTACAGAGGCAGCTCGTTCATTGCAGTTCCTTCTAGCTTGTTGAATTTGCGATATTTGGACATATTTGCTGTATTTTGTCATTTTTATTTTTCTAGACTAGAAAATGTTCGAGATGTTTACAAAGATTGCCTTCTAATTTCCTGTTTGGACGGAACTGGATTGAAGGATCTGAACCTTCACCTGGACAATCTAATCCTTGATAGTGGCCTGTTTCTAAGAAAGCGCCTTAAAATTCCAATGGGTGGCCAAGAATTAAGGTTACCAACTTTTTGTGTTTTAGAACGGCAGACCAAATCGGCCCGACCTGCGACCACTCGGCGGCAGCAGAAGTCATTTCACCTGGCTAGGCATTAACCCGCGAGAAACTGAATTTATTAAAAATACTTGTCTCTAAGGTGACTGATCTGTTCGGTCTTTTTGGTCTCGATTTGTTTTAGTCTTGCCTTGTACAAATTGCTTTCTATATATAAGCCTCTGAAGCCTGGTACACGATTCAGTGCTTTTTATTTCGTGTTTTTATAGTTTATGATGGCAGAAAAGCAGAATGCTTTCAAAGTTCGCGATGAATGCTAATTAATACTTTGTGCTTTGGGAATCTTCGACAGTGCTAGTCAATTATTAAACTTGGCAGAAGCCTTCAAATCATAACCTTTCAATCAGAGCATGACTCAAGCCCTTCTCATAGCCTAGAATAAAGACGTTCTGTCCAGTGAAGTTGATAGAAGGTGAAAAGTAATTGAATTAACTGTTTGCCATGGCTAGCAGATGTTGTATAATGCAGTATACATATTTTCGGTTACTCTATTGCCTGGATATTTGAAATTACACAGTCGTGTATAATTTCTGTTTCAGCTTTCTGTATAAAGAAGCCGCCGTCAATAGCATGAATCACACTGAAGATGGTCAACATCTAATTGTAGACGCGTTGGTTGATCCAGCGATTTACAAGAAATTCGTTAACTTTTTTGGAGATGTTGAAGTATAAACTGGATAAAGACATGTCTATTTGGTTTGTATAATCAGTAATAAATAACAAATAAATTACACAACAAAACTTTTTATTCTACTATTGCTTTGCTCTATTGCATAGACAAACAAATCTGTTCGTTTAATAAGATCAATTCATTCCTAAGGAGTGACTGACTGAACTTCTGTCTTCTATTTCTTTTCCAGTCAGTATTCCAGGGCAGGAAGTCGAAGGCAGATATAAAGCTTTGATTTGTTCAAGACGGAAAAACCTAGGTTGAGTTTCACTGTTATATACAATATATTGCTATATGATTCTTTCCAGTTCAGTTTGATTTGGATTTCCAAGAGGTTTTAGAATTGGCTGAGGGTAAATTTAACGCTTGTGAAACGTGAATATTCGTCTGTGAAAGCGCCTTACCCAAAGAAATCAGAAAGATGCTAGTCTGATCTTCCAGACGTTAAACTAGAATCCCAGATTGGGTTCCGTGGAGTCCGGGCTGTGGTGCAACAGGAAGCAATTTCTGAGCTGTCCAGGCTAGCCAGTATTTTGTCGCTGGTCCAACTGTTCGTATTTCGGGAGTCTATCCATTTAAGCAGATGCCATTCACGAGGTACAAACGGACGGAGGCCCACCCCACCTCTCGGTCCATTTTGAAGGGTGGTTGGCGGCTCTGAAATCATGCATTGTAACAAAAGTTCTTCAGGGACTGTACTAAGCTTGGCTACCTCTTCGTCGGTTAGACCGTACTTTTTCTGCAGCATGGCCACATATCGTATTACATCGCCAACCTGCACCATCTTATCGCCAATAGTCATGATAGCGTATCGAGCTCGTTGAATGTTTCGGCCGAAATAATGAACTTTTCTAATATACTGGCTTCCAACCAAATCAATACACATAGTGGTAATAATTAATCCAGTAATGATAAAAATTAAGGTAGCAAACAGATGTGATTCTCTTTCGGGTATTATGTCTCCGAAACCTGAAAATACAAACTGGTTATTTCATTTCATGTCGAACAAAACAGGATCGCCTTGATTTCAACAGATAATCTGCTTCTATAAAGATTAGACATAGGGGGATACATTTCAAGAGAAATATTAGGCGATGCCTGCTACTTGCTAATTGCCAATTAGACTTGCTCTATCCAATTGCCGGTTCTTTAAAACTTTGATTCGCACGTTGGTACTAAGTAAAGTAGCATGCAAGTAGCATGCGAGAATTCAAACTGCTAGTGCGAGTCGCCGAGTCCAGTGTTCCATAAAACTTTTCGCTGAACTCGGTTAAATTAGCTAAGCGAGTACGGTAACTCGACAAGTCAGTCAGCAATACTAGTGGGAGTACTAGGACTGCGAGACTGCGAGCGCGGGCTCTCGAGAAAATGAACGTAATCATTCAAAAATTGCAAAAAATTCAAATCAAAATGAAACTTCGCAGAATTTGCAGACATCCAAGAAAAGTTTCGAACTAATGCTGCTGTTGAATTTTAGTCAATAAAACCTGTTCAGTCTTTCGACAATTTCCCTACCTATTGTGGTCAAAGTTGTAAAACAGTAATAGAATGAGTCGAAAAATGTCCATTGTTCCCAGGCACGTAACAGGACAGCGCCTAAGGCAGTGTATCCAATCCATATGAGCAAAATAACCAAGACAGGAATCTTTGGTTCCTCTTCGTCGAAAGCCTGGAAGTCTGGATCGGCTGCAGCTGGCTTGGGTTTTCGAAAGCCCAAGAATGAAATGCATCGTTTGTAGAGCGGAACAATACACGGACAGCATCTGAAAACAAACTCAAACGCAACTCACTGATTACCTATATAAAGCCAAGAGTGTATAATAGTAAGAGTGTGACACTCTTACACTAGCATGAACAAATCATGCTAGGTATATATGCTCGGTGCGTTAACTCGGGGCCCCCCGGGAACTTCCGGGGGGGGGTCCCACTTTGCACTATCTACGCGCTTTCATATAAGCGTGTGTCTGCTCGCTGATTGGCCCATTAGCCTAAGGCTTACAGTAGGCATTTTATTAGTAATTTTTAATTAATTAATAATAACTTTAATTAGGTTAATACAATTAAAAAACTAACTCGACAGCTTTGTAGCATTTTTTCTGCTCTTTTCAATGATATAAAAATTGTTGCATAATACAAAAATTCGAAGGAATGTAATCTGCAACAATTTCTATATCGTTGGAAAGAGCAGAAAAAATACTACAAAGTTGTCGAGTTAGTTTTTTAATTGCATTAACTTTATTGGGTTGTCGCATTTTTAAAGAAAAAGACAACCCTTTGATATGGCTAAGTTTCTTTATTAAAGTTATTATTAATTAATTAAAAATTACTAATAAAATGCCTACTGTAAGCCTTAGGCTAATGGGCCAATCAGCGAGCAGACACACGTTTATATGAAAGCGTGTAGATAGTGCAAAGTGGGACCCCCCCCGGAAGTTCCGGGGGGGGTCCCGACTTAACGCACCGAGCATACCTAGCATGATTTGTTCATGCTAGTGTAAGAGTGTCACACTCTTATCTATTATATACTCTTGATAAAGCTAATTGGTGACAAACTGGGTTAAGGACTGTAAAAGCAAAAGGGGCGCTGAGCACGAGCTTGATCGGAAGGGAGTTTGTCTATTTTTCAACTTTCTCCCGACGGACCGATAGTCAGTCTTCCTTGAATTATTTTGTTGCAAACACAAAGAGACGCGTCCTAAAGGGCAAGCAGACCTGGCTTACGCAATGCAATGCAAGGCGATGTTGTAATCAATCACTAATTTGGTTTACGTTTGTTCTCTTTCTGGCTGGCAGTAAATATCAATATCAAACATCAATATCAATGCAATAGAGAGGAGTGCTATGCAAGGTAATTATGTTACTCTACCCCTGATGAAATTCTTTTCCATTAACAGCTTACATACTTCTGGAGTTTAGTGCAGAGTCTTGAAATCAAAAACTGTCCATGATGATAATATCTGATCACGTATTCTGCCAGAAATTTTCCAAGATCGGCAACAGTGACTAAGATCAGAGGGATTCCCAACAAACCAAAAAGTACACAAACAACTCTTCCTAAAAATGTGCTTGGAACTAGATGACCATAACCTAAAACAGATGTCGGAATAAAGCCTGCTCTTTATAAAATATAATTTTAAGACTTATGTAAAAGCTACAGTGAGGAAGTATATAGTCCAGCCTGTCCTGCACTCTCCATCCCAAGAATACCGTTGGTAGCCAGGAAACCCTGGTTCCAAAAAGGTTCCCAAAAGCTTCCAAAAATACGTTCTTTTGACCTTCTGCTTTCCCATGTTAATTTTTATCGTTTAACGAAATGTGGGCTGGCTTCAGGTGATAATCTCATTTAGGACATTGTTTGCTTATCTACAGAAGGTTAAACCTAAGTTGTATGTTATATACATTAGAGTGGTGCTTATATCCAGAGCCAACTAAACCCGCTTGCGCAGCCACACTTCGAAATGTCGACGTTGCCGTATTCAAAAATTGGATATGTGGACGACACTACTTGCAATGGATGAAGATTCACTTGCGTTAACGTAGAATGAAAACTTTTACCTATAGTTGTTATTACGGTAGCGGAAAAGAACAGAGCTGCCGGGAATGTCCACATGGCTTCAGTTTCATTTTGATGAAAATCTTGAAGTGTCAGAAAATTCTCACTGTAAGCTCTGAACAGGACCTCAGTGAAATCATCAAGTTCATGATTGAGAACGGTGTTCCAAATTCCGAGCTGCCCGGTTTGGCTGACCCTCCACAATTTTTCTGACATGTTGGATCGAGCTTGTGCGATCTCTTGGAGACTAATGTGTTTTCTAGATTCCTTAACAACAAAATTGTCAGATTGAGACAGAACGAAGCACAGTCTTGAAAATTGAAATCTAACCGAATCATTGATTTTGCTCAATAATGCAGATGGTCTAGATACACTGTGTTGCAAGTCCCGGTTCCTTATTTGTATTCAGCCAATTCAGATTAAGTTATAGTTTGGCTTTATGTTAACCAGCACTCAACAAATCCTTATAACGGCAGCTCATTTATATGTATATATATAAGGCCTACGTACACAGGTGGACAAGGGGGGGAGGAACAATTTGACCTCCCGTTCAGGTATGCCTGCCTACATAGCTATACTGTTTAATATTGTGATTAACTGGATCAAAGTCATTGCTCTTAAAATTCAATAGATATGTAGCTAGCTGCTGAATCAGTTAAACTTAAATAATTATAATCAATCCATTCAAATCAAACCTCGTATGGTCTTTCAATGAAATAGAACAAGGCACCGCCAAGAATGGTGTAGAGCACGGAAAGTATCACAAGCCCCACGTGAGGTAGGAAAAGTTTGGCTCTCTGAAGCAAAGTTAATTTTCCAGAACGCTGAAGGGAAAATGGCAACGGAACACCGCCTAGCATTACTCCATCATTCTCGTCAAACAAATGCTAAGTCTAAGTTAATGTTTGCTTTTAGGTAAAACTCATTATTCTCATGAAATATCTGAAGAATATATATAACAAAGACAATTAATAATGTTGTGATGCAAATAATGCAGGTGCAGATACAACGGACGATTCATTGGATTTGGGGCACTATCAGTTTGTAACATTACGGCTCCTGTCAGGTCAGAACTTCGGAGAGATTTAAGTGAGACGGAGAGGCAAAGGAGAGTGTATCATTTTATATATACAGGACGTGAGAGTTGAAAACTTATAAGTGGCGAATTGAAACATTGAGATTATAGAAACACTGGGATTAAGCGCAGTTCCCGTTGAGATTAGCTTTAGTGTTAAATTCTTCCGCTTTAGCAAATAAACAGCAGAACGCATTTTGAGGAAATGTCTCACATATTGACTGACGAAAGCAGCTAAAATGAGCAGGAGACCTAATATAAAAATTTATGTCGCAAGTTCAAGAAGCTAGAAAACTAGTGAAAACGTAGTCTTTGTGTGCGTGACAGAACAAAGGTTGTCTGGGGCAAAATGATTCCTGCTTGTACTTACATAATATGAACACGGGATTCACTTCGTAAAATATGGCGTTAAATCATACAAAATAAAAGTAAAAAGTAAGTATCCAAAATATCAAGATCAAAATATCCATTTATATTACCTTTAGTTTTATTCTTGAATATGGCCTCAAATATTTTGGATCGTCTGACCGTGCCAGCCAGCCAAGTCGTAACAACAAACTTGACAGCGGTTTTTAAGGAATTTAACTTATGCAATATACTCATAAATTAAATCAATGACTCATTGGCTAATACACCGGCTTATTCTTGACCAAAAATTGTGCGTATATTCACGAAATTTTAAAAATAATTAGGTGAGATATCAGACCAAATTAGGTAGCTGGACTGCAGCAATAACTTATATGCAATGTGTGGATTGTTATGCTCAGAGTTCAGCTAGTTATGCAATCGCTTTGCCGAACTATTATGTGTATGCACGTATCTTTTCCATGCAAAATCCTTTGGACAATTGCGTTAGCTCTAAAAATAGTAGAACTCTGTCTAGTTCTGATAAGACCAAAATTATGACAAAAGTTTAGAATATTTCTGCTTTATCTAAAATTGGTATCTATTTGGTTTTCTTAGTAACCTTAGAACCAATCTTGAATGAAAACCTTTCTGGGTGTGAAAGTCCTGCATTATCCACTTTTCGTAGGAAGAAAATTGAGGGCAAATAAAGTCTGAGGATTTTGAAAAACATTTTGAATGATACTTGTGTGACAAAATCAAAGAGTAATTTTCTGGAAAAACTTAAAAGGAACTGATCATAAGCGGTATAGTCGTCTCAACTGGCGGCCGTTTAAAATCCACTGCCCGGGAGGAGTCCGGCTTAGTGGTACTAGCATGCAAAATTCGAACCAATTCAGTATATATATATTCCTAAATCTTGACCTGAGCACCAAAAACAAAACAAAATCAGACCACCCAAACTGTTAATTTTAAGTAAATTTAAGTAAAGTACACTAAACCCGGTCTAGTTCCAAAAGCCACCGGCTACCGTCTAGTTTCGGTTCTGAAAATCCTACCAGTTCCGGTTCCGGTTCTACTGATTTTTTGTCACTGGCCCTGGCACTACCAGAGACCTAATTCAAGGCCCGAGGGGTAGGCACGGATCGGGCTTAGATGACAAGACAGACCGGCCCCCAATCTACACAGGGTCGTGCCTGCTCTTCCAAAGTGACCGAAGATACGTTTCAAGGCCCGGACACAACTCTAAGGGCACTCCAGAAGCATAACTTATGTAGTATATCACCAATCTTGATATAAATCAACGCTGTTACTCACTCCGCCCATAGTTTAGAATTAAAGTACTTAATTAAAAATTAATATAAAGACGAATGTGCAAAGCGCCCTATCATAGAAAGAATTTGCAAGCCAAAAAAGAAAGCTAAAAGAGTTTCCACGTCAGCCAAGCCAGCGGTAACAGCCAGACAAATCCTCAATAAACGGCAGACCCCTTTAATTTGCCAAAAAACTTTTCCGTGCCGAAAAGACACTATTGAAGCAATTTTGAACACGGTGTGAACTAAGTTCCTTCATTTAAACCTCAGCTTGACACTTTTACCTTCACAACATATCTGAGGCATAAAACGCCTTAGAAAGGTGTAGCTGTTCTTACGGACTGGTGTTGGTGATATAGTGAGGTGGGGTTTGGAAGTTTCAGTGTATGTTACAACTTAGTGTGTAAGCCTTGGTTATATTGCTATTTATACTATTTAAAAAGCGACTTACTTGTTTCTCACATCCTAAGAGCAGTCAGCGAGATTTTAAAACTCATAATAATATAACCCACACCTTTCTCCATCTTCGCCTTTGATGCAAACGAAGACTTTCGAAGGTTCTGTCTCTTGTTTTTGGTCCTTCCGGCAAAGCCTTTCTCAGGACCTGTTGAGTGAAGTCGGACCAGTCATCGGGATAGCTAGAACCAAATCCTCTCCCATAAAGACTTGTTGAATAGTCTGTTGATACCACGTGATGTCTTAAAATATAAAAATAAAGGGACAGTTAGCCGTGCAAAGAAACTTTGCCGTGCATAAGTACCAGTATAAAGCCTAGTTCACAGCCACCAAGTTTCGCGTCAAGTCTAGTTAAGTCACGTCAAGTCACGTCAAAGTCAGCATTCACAGATGTCTTTGTCTTGACTGGACTTTGACATGAAGCCCTTCAAGTCAAAGTAGACCAACGTTCTACTTTGATTTGAAAACTAGAAAATTCAGCCAATCAGATTTGCACAAGTCTACAGTATTTTGGAGGGAACTTAAATTAAATCACAACGGTTACGACTCTGATTGGTCAAATTCGTATGTGGGCGGAGCATTGTGACTTCTGTTGTGAATGCTCTCGCGTGCTTTGACTTGACTTGACTTGACTTTGACTTTAACTTGACGTGACGTGACTTGACTTGACGCTACTTGACTTGATGGCTGTGAACTAGGCTTAAGTAATATAGTTAAGAGTTTCGACGCTTTCGTTTTTCACTTCGTTCACAGCAGCCTCGCAAGCCTCTGAATATTCGTGCATGTTGGTGGTCGATGTTTTTGATTTGTCTATGGACTGCTAAGTGCTACGGGCTAAATGCTAATGTCTTGTATTTTCTTATAAACATAGAGCAACGTTAGCACCACTGTTAGGTTTGGACAACTGCAAAATCACGCAGGTACAGCACGGCATTTACGGCATGATGCATCCCAAATCTCACCCCAAATTAGTGCAATTGACATTTAGTTTGAGACCTAATCCACTGTAGGTTTCCGATTTGGCTCAAATTCTTAACACAAATGTCTCCTATTACTGAAAATATGTATGCAAAATTTGAAACGCCTTGATCGCAGCACTAAAAAGCAATATAACGTTTTGTTCTCTTTTTGCTATCAGCCAAAATGGCAAATCAGTTAAATTTGTCTTTTGTAAGCTGTTTCCGACACGCACGTTTAGAATGAAAGCTCAGGTTTTTATCACGAAAAATGAACTTTAAATCTCCGAGCCTGAATTGTCCGGGGATGAATCTGCCATCGTGGTGCAAACAAGTAATTCCAAATTAGGAAATAGGATTGTTAGTCTATTTCCTTTCTTGATTGACAAAAATTAGGAAATAGGATGACAAACGAACGAAAGTCTATCCTACTTCTTATTTGGAGAGACTAAATTTAGGATATAGGACGACAAACTATTTATTGTCTATTGTTTATTTTAAGCAGTTCCAAAACTTAGTTGTGAGATCTTACCGTTTTCGAGATTTTGTTTGAATATTTGATTTCACGTGGACATATCTGGCCGTTTTTATTTGTTTCGTTTCGATTTCGGGATAACCTTATATTGATTGTCTGTTGCTGGACTGCAAGTATTTGGTGATTTAATAGCATCAGGAATCAGCAAGAAGCTTTCTGAAGAAATCAAATATTCAAACAAAATCTCGAAAACGGCAAGATTTCACAAATAGCTGAACTTTTTCGTCGCAACAGCAGCCGAATCAGGGTGTTCAAGAGGGTTTGCGAGAACAGTTACATCCATCACAGCAGCGGGTGCCGCCGGAGATGGCTCTGCGCTACACCTCAGATTTCGCTGTGCCGGTGCCGGAGACAAGGGAAATTCAGCTTTGCAAGTTTTTCTCGTGATGGGAAATCTTTTCTGAATAGGAAATAGACAATAAATTTTAGTCAAATTTGGTTTACATTCAGCTAAGTTTTGGAACTGCTTAAAATAAACAATAGACAATAGTTTGTCGTCCTAAATCCTAAATTTAGTCTCTCTAAATAAGAAGTAGGATAGACTTTCGTTCGTTTGTCGTCCTATTTCCTAATTTTGGTCAATCAAGAAAGGAAATAGACTAACAATCCTATTTGCTAATTTGGGATTACTTGTTTCAACCACGATGGCGGATTCATCCCCGGACAGGATTCATCCCCGGACACTCGACAACCGTAACGGTTACGACTTTAAATTTAAAAAATCGTTTGGATATTTGGAATACCAATGGAATCAAAATACCATTTGGATATTACATGTGAAAATCAGCGAAATCAAGGAAAGTCGTAAAATGACCCCAAAAATGGACCGCCCCCTTAACCAACTTAGCTCAAACTTTGGGTCCATTCTAACATATATCTGATTGATTGGCAATAAGATTTTGTCTTAGTTTTGACATTTGAAGGACACTGGACCGCCGGATAAGAGGCCGTTCGAGTCATCGGATCTGAAAATGCTGACTCGGTTTCATCTCTGGCCAACATATCAAATCAGAGAAGTTAAGGCTAATGACATTTCCAGCTGCGAGAAAACTCAATGCGAAGTTGTAAAATTTAGTCTGCCGAACGTTGAGCGAATTTCATGGATTATACAGAGACAAATCCAGAAGATTGTCCCTAGAGTTTCATGTCCTAGTCCTACATATCCACAATACACAAAAAATTTGTCAGATTCAGCAGTTTTAAAAAATCGATGTTAAAGAGCACGCAGTCGCTCATATTATGCAACGTTTTGCGGATTGCATCGGGGGTAGTTGTCATTGTCCTGTCATTGTAATTGGACACAGTTCAAATGCCGCCAAACAAAAATAAATGTCATCTTTATATGAACGAAAGAAACAGAAAAATCTCTGAATGTTGACAAATGTTGAACAAAAACTACATATGTGCATTAATTGGATGAAATCTGGGATCATTTGGATGACCAATTCAGGTTAAAAAGACAGGCAAATGGAGATTTTTATCCCCCCGTGTCTACTTGTATTCCACCACCACGTTAAACCATTCTAATTCTTTTATTTTAAAAATTAAATCATAAATCCGACAATTTTGTTCGGCTATGGGCAACTGTATACAGGACGTCAGGAAACAAAAAGATAATTTTGAGAGATTCTGCTGGTTGGAGAAATCGATATTTAAACATCGACACGGAGATTAACCGTTACGGTTGTCGAGTAATTTCACCTCAAATTTGAGATTTCGTGTGGTGTGTTAAATGTAGGAAATTTAAAAAGTTGTCATTTTTTCGCGTGCCAAAAAATTTCCCGACAAACGTTGATGAATCTGGACAAATTATGCGTTAAAATAACGCTAAAATGTTAAACTGCGATACTCTGGAATTAGGATTTTAATTTAGGCCTTTAAAACTTTTTAGTTAATTTTTCAAAGATTAAAATAAAGTTAAATTTTAGTTAAAGCTTTAGTTTATTTTAGTTTAGTTAAATTTTTAAAGATTTTTCTCCCCCATGTCTAATTCTATCCCACCATCCTGTTAAATTATTTTAATAATTCTTTTATTCTAAAATTTAATAATGAAACCGACGAAACTTAGTTGTTTATAGGCACTGTCGGAGGATCCAATTAATTTAATTACCTAATTTTCGCCAGACAGTGTCTTTCTTCAGAAACAAAATATTACTTTTGCATATTAATAATATTTGAGTTTTCAATTTGGAATTGCATAGCTAGGGCACAGCCAAGCCTACGATCTGCTGCCCGCATCGTGATTGGCTGGCGGTATTCTTTGAAGTAAATAGACAGGCGTAAGTCTTTTCCTATTTCGAATTCTAGGTTCATAGTGTAAGCGTGACTAATTCAATTTAGCACAGTTTGGGTAAACGGAAAATAGGAAATAGACTTTAGGACGTTAGAAAACTGGCCTATTCTGTGAAAAACCGTGCAAGAATATGTAGGATGGCGGTTGGGTCCCTTGACAGCACACATGTAAAATCCGGTAGGTCTACTGCTAGTACGAAACACGGAGGAAATGCTGTAGTGACAGACACAAATGAAGATATAGCAAGTGGGTATGGCATTTTTCCAGAAATGTACAAGAAGTTTCCTGATGGAGGAGGTTCTAAGAGATCTGGAGTCTTTGGATATCGGGAACTGTATATGTGAGTTATCTGCACTTAGTTCTATTACAGGATTTGACCATTTTAGCGCTAGCTTTAGACTGATACGCATATTCTAGCTATTGGATGTGGCTCGAAGTTCAGTCTGAATTTCTGAGATAATCCAGAATGACCTCCCAGCACACCTGGGTTATATTCACTAAATATGATGACTGTGATATATAGATACACGCACGCACCATAAATATATCATAACTCCCTGAGGCATCTGATAGAAAAGATCCGCAACGAGTCTTACCGAGTGTTGCATACAATCGCATGAATAAATCTGAGCTTTTTCCGACGGGTGTTCTTGAGGTTCTACTTTAATCTTGACTTGAGCCGACACAGCGTGAAGTGCTGTGAATTCAAAGAACTTGATCCACTTTTTAGAACTAACTTACACTTTAGCTGACGGTTCTGTTGTCCTACAGGTATCGCTGTATTCGAGGGATTCACAGCTGCGCCACCGAACGCTGAGTTGACTGGCGACGCGAGAACAGGCAATACTCATGAAGGCATAACATAATTATTGGCACAATGATTCCATTTAACTTGTACTTATATATCAAAATCACTACAAATTATAAGGCCTGCGTCGAATTGGGCCCGAAAGAAGTAAGAACATATTGTTGCTGGAATTCTAAGCACATTTACACGATGAATACACAATAGTTAACAGTTATATATGTTGGCTATGCCAGGATACCGGAATGATTTTAGCTTTTCATCTTTTAAAGTCCAGCAAGTAAATCAAAATCCATTCTCATAGAATGCTCTTTATGCATTAGGTCTTTATTATTATTACAATTATGTACATACTTGCATTTATTTACAAGTATGTATGTACAGTATGTATGTATACATACATACTTGTACATACCCGCGGGCCAGACCGCGTAGAAAGTGCACGCGCGTGTCGCGCAATGAGAAAGTGTTGCTGAGCCACGCGCATTTTTGGAAAATGTACATGTACGTGCGCGCCGCCCAGTGTTACAGCAGTGGCCCTTTCTCACAATGTTAGCAAAAATAAGTATATAACTATTCCAGACTACTCTCTTCATTTTGTCTTGTTTATTATTACTGTTGTGGAATATTTCGCAACATTTCTTTTGATTTTATTTCAAAATTGGTAAACTGCAATGCTACCGCCATGAATGATAAATGGAAATTGTCGTTTCATGTATAAACCTTCAGTTCACTTTGCTAATATTCAAAATTCAATTGAGCTCAGTTCTATTCTAACTTTTATGGTTGAGGCCGGTTTTTGTCTCTCTTCTCTCTCATTGGTTCGGGTCGGTAGGCCCGATTTCATATTATTTTTGGTTCCTTATTATTTTTACTGCTATTGTTTTATCTCGTTGGCTTTGATGTGCATTTACCAATCGAAATTATTTTCTTTGGTCTAAGGTTTATTTTTGCGGAATTCTTTTGATGATGACCTAATGTAGAAAAATTTAAAATATTTCAAATATTTAGATGATTGTTTGAGTAATTACTAATTGTAACAACTTTGGTCGATTGATGTGAAAGTTGAATTTGAAAATTGGCCAGTCCTAAAATTGTTTGCAAATTCAAACTTTTGAAAGTATGTGTAGACAACCATTTCCATAGTTCTCCTGAACAGCAAACGTAAAAAATAGTAAAATGTGGGAGAAACGACACACAGTCGTTACTGTTAAGTTGATTACATTAGAATATGTCAGTCACGGGGACCTTTAATTTCCTCTGTTTGACCCTACCTAGTGATGTTTCAGTCACTGAAACTGAAACTGAAACTAGGTTTCAGTCTCTACATGTTTCAGTTTCAGTCACTGAAACTGAAACTGAAACTGAAAGTATTTGGGAAAGTGGACTGAAACTGAAACTGAAACTGAAAAGATTTAAGCTGTCCGACTGAAACTGAAACTGAAACTGAAACTATATTCGAAACTGAACTGAAACTGGAACTGAAACTGAAACCATCCCAATTCTAGGACTGAAACTGAAACTGAAACTAGTATAATCTGAAACCATTTCAGTCCCAGCGTAAAACCTGAAGCTTTTTTGCTCGCTGGAACTGAAACAGGTTTCAGTTCATGCTGAGACTGAAACTTAGTTTCAGTCTCTGCGTAAGAAACGTCAATTCAGTCTCTGCGTATGCTTAAGTTCCTTGAAAAGGCTATTGGAAATTTTCCCATAGTAGTTTTTCTTGCGAAAGATTGAATGTGCGTCCAATTTTAGCCATCATATTATATATTAGGTAGCAGTATATATTACTTTTAGATCATTTACTGCCAGCTTATCAGATAAAACTAAGAAGTTGTGTTACAGTACAATTGCTTTAGGTATATAGTTTTTAAAATGTACGTGGCTGTGGCACCTCTACAATCTACGGCTTTACAGGCAAAGCATTCAGTTTCAGCAATGAACCATTATTTTCCTCAAAACCATTATATACATTTTCGAGGGATGTTATGCTTTGAAGCAAATCACCAAAGCTGTTTTAGATAATTAATTAAAAAGAAAGTCAATGCAGCAAAGCAAGCAACTATTTCACAGCCGATCTTATATTTTATTTGTCTTTACTAAGAAAATGATTGTATAACCAAGGAATTGCAAGTAAAATATTATGAGACGAAGTTTTATTTATAACTGATATAGAAGCTTGGAGATAAAAATAAGACTGCGCTTCAACAATTTTACATACAAATACATTTGGAAACTGAAATTTTAATTTTTTTGCTATGACTTCCCTTAACTAAAACTATTTTAATACCCGGACTGAAACTAAAACTATTTTGCCTTGCCGACTGAAACTGAAACTGAAACTATTTTGCGTCGCCGACTGAAACTGAAACTGAAACTGAAATTAATTTGGGATGGCGACTGAAACTGAAACTAAAACTGAAATTATTTTGGGATGACGACTGAAACTGAAACTGAAGCTGAAATTATTTTTGGTATCCGACTGAAACTGAAACTGAAACTGAAAGTAGTTTAGGTTGCCGACTGAAACTGAAACTGAAACTAAAATGGGCTACTGAAACAACACTAACCCTACCTAAGTGTCAAATAAGATAGATTAGAGATGTACAGTAAACAGTAAAATATGGGAGAAACGACACACAGCCCATAATCTGCACGATAACGGCTGACCTCCCCTCCCAACAAATTAGACCCACTTCAAGGAAATTTGCACGCTATGTTTGTGTGATGAAGCTCGCAACATGCGCACATTGAACCAACTGACTAGTTGTGTTTTTGAGCTTCAGAACACAAACATAGCGTGCTAATTTCTTTGAAGTGACAGGTCTAATTTGTGGGAGGGGCTTAGCAGTTATCGTGCAGATGATGTTGCAAGCCTAATAACTAAGAGCTTGGCGCTTGTGACACTCATGTACTCTTGTCAATACTAATTATGAATAATAGTTACCTTCTTCAACAACATTTGAACTTTCATAATTATTTTAGGAATTGACATTTCATAGTTAGGCAAACAATAGTGGGAAATGAATAAGGTCTTGCTCGAGAATGAAAAGGGGCCCGCTTTTCACAAGGGGAAATGCTAAGGGATTCCTAGTTCTTGTTATTTTATTAGCACACATTAAGATTTAACATATTTCTTTGTAGATGCTACTGACATTCCTGATCTTGTAATATTAAATTAACGACCCTTCCTTTTGCTTAGTGATTAATTAGGGGATTAAGATATTGGCAACCCTGTTTTCAATTACGTATAAGTGCGGATACAGCTTCGACGTTCACGTATACAAACTAAACTACCATTACTAATAAATCAACTTAAACCGTTCTTCTCAGATTTTCCTTACATTTTCAGGCGATAACTAAGCAAATCTTCTTTTGGGATTTATTCTCCAAGATCCAGTTTATCTTTAACTAATTCCATTACGTATGGCATATTTTGACATATTCAAAGTAAGCAGCCATGTAGCTTAACAAAGTCATCAAGCACCTGATGTTCCTTGTAATTTTCCTTTAAAATCCAGCTAATATTACAAGAGACGGTTTGGTTTGTTCCTACTCAATCGTTAATGAAACAAATGAAAAATTTTGTACCTAGTAAGTTCCCCTTTTGAGTGATAGTTCCCCTTTTGTGAAATCATTTTGAATTCACTTGGAAATATATATATATAATATTTGTATTTCTGATTTTTTGATTGAAGTTAGTAGTTTGTCTAAAACCCAGTAAATTCGTGTCAAAATTAGATTAGGGCTGTGTCGTCTCATTTCAGTTGGTTAGCGATTAAGTAGGGAGTATCAGACATATTACACACTCAATCTCGAACCTCTAATCTTTACTGCAATCAAATTATTTACCGAATATTTTTATATTCTACAAACTGGCGACCGTAACTTCTGAGTAAATATGTCTGATTCTTCCCCCCGACTTACTCGCTACCTCAAAAAATTACGCGACGGCACTGCCCGACTTTTTTCTGAATTACCCACCGGGCAAGCACCTGAAATTTCTGATAGCTTTTTAAACCAACAATTTTTTCAAAAACGCCGGTCTACAAACTTGGGGGGAACTGACTTGGGGGGTTCAACTCCCCCCCCAAATGTCGGGGGGGTGCTGGGGTATCTGCACGATTGTCAGTAGGGGAGGTGGGGGGACAGAGTCTCCCCCAAAATTTTCAAAATTTTTCTCAAAATTTCCAGAATCCTCCCCAGAATTCTAATGACCTCCCCCAAAAGTTTGGGGTTGTAGGGGGGTCAGATAATGTTGTGGCGGTGCCTAGGTGTACCTCAGTGGAGGTGTTGGGGGGATCAAACCTCCCCCAAAATTCCCCCCAAAATCCCATAAATTCCCACCAAAATTTTCAGAACCCCCCTCAAAATTCTCAGACCCTCCCCCAAAATTCATTAAATTCTCCCCAGAATTTTTCAAATAATCCACTCCATTTTAGTTTGCAGATTCCTCAATCTGCACCTCCCCAAGTTATAATTTCGTCGCCACCCCCAAATTCTGAGTTTGATCAAGTACAGGGAGAACTTCCCCAACCCCAAAATCAGGATTTCTCTCAATCAGAAAATCTGGAAAATCCACTCCCCCAAAATTCAGTCCCTTCACCTACAATTTTTCGGGGGGGTGTCCGCCCTCCTACCCCCCCTCGCACCAGACGTAATTTTACTGCTGGAGAAATTTTGCCCACAGGGAAAACCTCCAGCAGTAATCTTAATTTTTCTGGTGCTCTGCAAAATACTTGGGGGGGGACCCACTGAGCTACACCTGTCAAACTTGCGCTCCTCCCAATCTACAAGGGCCGTCCCTCCCCAAAATTTAGAGCAGAAGTATACACAGAGCCAGCGGGAGACGCGGGTAAAAACGCTTTAGGGGCCAGTTTCTGCACCCTCACAAATCACTCCCCAGCCTGTGGAAAAACCAACGACCCCCCAACATTCAGAAAATTCAAATTTTCGACGTGATTTTGACAATTTTATCTCTCCCCGGTTTGATGCTGCCAAGGCAGCCAAAGACGTAGTGTCTGCCTTGTTGGGCTCGGGGGAAGCCCCCACTAAACCATCGGCACCCCCCGAAAATACGTATTCTCAGCCAAGAATACCGCAAAATTCCACTAGTATTCGAAATGGTGTGGGTTTTTCCTCTGAACAGGCAGGTGGGGGGGCGCCCCCCCAAAACCATGGGCTTTTTCAATCTGCCCAAATTCAGGCTACGGGTGGCCAACCCCCCCTTAATTCGGGTGACTCCGAAGCAGGATCTGTGTATGATTCTGCCTACAGTCAAAATTCTGTGGTCATGCTCCGCAATGGTGGGGACCCCATACCCCCCCTTTCTACGTATTTACCCCAGCGCGTCTATTCTGGGGAAAATTTTCAAAATTTTAAAAATTTTCAAAATTTTCAAAATTCTCAAAATTCTCAAAATGCGTATGTAAACGGGTCAACAACTCAATTGTCCCGGCCTTCACACATGGGTGGGATCACCTTTCCCCGGGACCAGTACGGAAATTTGCTACCAAATCAACAGACGGTCCCTTCCTATGTCCAAATTCAGAAAACCCCAATTTGTAAAGGGGGCCCCTCTGCCCTACCGCTGTATCATACTCAGCCTCCCCCGTCTCCACCTTTACAAGTTCCCCCTCCCGCTTCTCAAAATCCACCCTTGGCCTCCCCAGGAAAAGTGGCCAACCAAACCTTTTTGAATCAAGAGGACGCACACTACTATCCTGTTCACCCGGGGTCCTATGGTCAGCATTTATACGAAGGGATCCAAATTGCAGCCCCGGAACCCCAGATGCAGCAACAGCTACCCCAACTACGTTACCAACCCCCAACCTCACAATATCCTGAGGGCCAATATTTTATACGTACCCCAGCAAATTTCAATTATGACCAACTGGAGCAACAAGTTTTTGAAAATCCAGTAATTCGTGAACTGGATAATAATTATTTATGGGAAGGGTCCCAACAAAATTTACCCCCGCTACAGGTCCCTCCATTTCTACCTCAGCGGGTTCCCAATAATCCTTACTATATGGCGGATATGGTGGCCTCGCATGCTTGTGCGGCTGATTATGTTGCAGAAAATCGCCTTGCAGGACCGGCTGAAGTTCCGCGGCAGCAAGAGCAGCGCACACCCGCGCTTTCCCCGAGGGAAGGTAAAGGTGCAGCGTTGGCTCCTGCTGGGGGCGCCCCTTCTTCGGGAGGTTCGCCCTCAGTACAGCAAGAATTTGTCGCGGGCCCTCTTTCGGTGCCTGCCCAGCTGTATCAGGCCTGCGAACAGTCACCACCTCCCCCTCCCCCTTCTCAACAAAATTCAAATTCACCTCCTCCCTCTAAATTTTCTGGGTTACCTTCATCTGAGGGCACCCATACAAATTATTCAGTCAATAATGTGGGTAAAAAACCGGGAATCCCAAAAAGTCCTCGACACCCAACCCCAAACACAATGGAAGCTACCGATATTTCAATTCCAAAATTTGATACGGGTCTTTTTCGTTACTATCTAGAAGTTTTGCGTGATGTCCCTCGATATGACCCGAAATACGCATATTTTGAAGACTGGTTACCCCAATTCGAGTCGGCAGTGGCAGTTCATGCAGTCCCTCAGGACCAGTGGGGACGCCTCCTTTGGAACAAATTAACAGGAAAAGCTCAAATTTTCGCCTCTCGCTGTGGCCCACAGGTCGTGGAGTCCTATTCAGGATTTCTAGAACTAATCAAATCACAATTTCCAAAACCACAACTCTCGTTGCGGGAGCGGCAATCGGCTTTTGCACACCGAAAGCAACTTCACAACGAGTCTTCGACACTATATTTCAGAATTACAGGCTATGGCCCTCGACCTGTGGGATACGCAGGAGGAGCGTGAACAAGAATGTGTTCAACAACTTTTTGCGGGGGTGCACGATAAATTTGCTTCAGCTTTGGCTTCTCTTTTTCTCCATGAGCGACCCACTATGCAAGATGTCCGTCGGGTCATTGATCGTTTAGAGTCTCGGGAGGCCCGCCCACCGGAGGGAGACACTCTCTCCTATGACCTGCCAGTCTATTACGTCGAAGATGGGGGCACCAACAAAAAAAGCCAGTCCTTAAAAAGTTCAGATTCTACTTCCCAGTCTAATTTGGAGGTGGCAGCTGCTCGCCTGGGTTTTCGTGAATTAAAAGACTGGTTTGAACAACATATCCAGGAAGTATTGAGTAAGTGGGAGGAAGAAAAACAGAAAAAGCCCCCTTGTAAATACTGTAAAAAAAGCGGTCACGCACCGGAAAATTCTTGGGAACGATACCCCTCAAAGGCTCCCCCCAATTATAAAAACCGTCCCCTACCTGAGAGGGTTGATCACGTGGCCCATTCATCAAATGCATACCCTATTCAATATTCTGGATTACCGGTATACCAGCAGCGATATCCCCCCATAAATTATGCCCCGGTTTCTTTTTTGTCACAGTACGCCCCCCTACCTCCCAACCCGACCCCAGTACAATTTTCTGCTCCTGCTCCGGCCCTCCCACACCCATCAAACTTGGGAAATCAGGGTGGCTATGTCGGAGGACAAAATTCTCAGCCAAGGCCAATTTCAGCTCCGGCCACTACAGCCCCGGCCCCATACCAACGTACAGTACGTATGCAAAATGCAGGTGTTCCGGAACTCTCTCAAAATTTTGTACGAGCCTCGGATTCCGGGGTTTCAGCTCCTGCTGCACCTTCTTCTCCTAGGAGGGCGGCTCCGGCTTCACATGGCGTTACTGCCGAGCAAGTTCATCAAATTCTGACCCAATTTCAAGTCGGGGTGGTTTCTGATCTGGCTGGTGGCGAAGCTTCAAAAGGGGAGGGTGGACCCTACCGTATTTGGCTCCGATCCGCCTGAGTCAGTCGCCTCATCAAATTCTCCACAAATTGATTTAACTATGATGGAGGCCCAATTGTCAAATGTTTTTTCAAAAGTGGTTCATAATTTTACTACCTTGTGGGCTATACAAAGGGATACTTTTGATTTTATGCAAGAATATTATCACGTTCTTTTAAATCAAATGCAGGAAATGGCAACTTTACTAAAGTGTCTATGTCCAAATCAGTCGAAATACAACTCTATTTCATTTGTCGAAAAACAATCACCTCCCTCATGGACCGCAGAGTTTTCTCCCATATTCGGGGGTGCGACTGCCCCTTGCTGCCACCGGCCCGAACATGTTTCTGTAGGGACAGAAACTGAGGAAGCTGTCAGTCCAATGGCACCGCAGGAGCTTGAAAAACCCCAACTAGAAGATCTGACATCAGATGCAGTAACGCCGGGAGGGCCCACCGAAATTGAATCAGAGCCAGTACCGGTAGCAGCAGATAGTATCCCAGCCATAGTCGTCACCTCCGGGGGGACCAAAATTTTGACTATTATTGATTCCGGAGCAGCAATATCCATTGTCAGTCCCCGAACAGTTAAGAGAATATTGAAGGGGGGCGCCAATGTTCGATTTCAGAAAAAGGATCCCATCACCGCAGTGGCATCTAACGACACGCCGTTAAACATTACTGCCAAAGTTTTTATAATTTTCACGGTGGAGAGTAAAGAATATGGGTGGTTTTTTCATATGGTTCCTAACTTTTTTCGTGAGATTTTAATAGGAACTGATTTCATGAAACGTTTTCACTGGGACTTGTTATTTTCTACTAATGAAGTAAACATGCAAGGAATACACCACCCATTATTGTCATCAGACGAAATTCGCTCGGAATTTATAGCAGATTGGTGTGCCGATGCGCCTGCGGTGATGTATACAAATGTGGGGACACTTCCATCCTTGGGGGTTCGGCCCCCACCTCCCTTGCCGTCCGGGGTCCGACAAGAAGGCCTGCATCTTGAAATTTCAAAAGAGGGGGTAGACACCCCTCCATTAACTTCTACAACTCATAGTCATTTAGTCTAACCCTCCCTGTCCCAAGTTAATTTTCGAAAGAGGGGGTAAACCCCGATGATTAATATGTCGTTTGTTTGGCCCGGTTAATTTTTTGAAAGTCCTTTTTCAAAACATTTCTTGAAAGAAATTCTCTAAAGCGTTTTCCTTTTAATTTTCGTTTGATTCAAATTTATAGGATTTATTTTTCAATTCGATTTAAATAATCTTCTTTAAAAATTCTAAAATGTAGTCATTCGTACTTATGTAGGTACACATATCTCAGCTATTTCTAATTTTTGTATTTTATATCCCTAGTACTATTGCCTTTTACTATTTTAGTTTCAATGGTTTCGCTATATACACATTTTTAACCTGCACCTTTTAACCATACTTTCAAATTGACACTTTAACTCTAGATGTTTTATATTTTGTTCGTATTCTCATTTTACGCACAGCTGCCTGGTCGCAGGTTCGCATCACACTGGCAATCTTGCACTAATTTCACTTTTGATTTAATTTAAGGTACAAATTTCCTCCGCCGTTGATCCATCTAATCTTGCTATTGCTCTCAGGGAGTAACCGCTGGCGGTGCACATGGGGCCATCTTCCGGACCATAAGCATTCATGGGACTTCACACGGAAATACATAAGTTTTAAATACTGTTGGTAAGAATCTTTGAATTGTTACTGTGCTTGGATTGACGCTCCGGGTTGGCTATAGACGGCCCGAGGCGTTTTGATTACTGGCATGGCAAAAATTTCAATTGTGTATACTTTCGTGTGATTAATTCGTTTCACGTTTCCTTTTTCTAAATGACGTTCTCTTGAACCGGCCATCGCGCCTAGGTCGGTTCTAGCCAACATTAATTTTTCTATCGAATGAAAGAAAAAAGAATTTGCACCGTAATCCAACAGTTGAATGCTGCGGGGGAATTTATAGATGTTTATTGTTCGCAATTCTTTGTCATGCAAAAAGTTTTAAAATTCTGCGCCGATGTCGGCACAGTCGAAAATGAAACTGGATTGGGGTGGCTACAACTTCGTGTGCAGGAAGCCCTATCCATGCTATTTTCAAAAATCGTAATGTGAACAATTTTGGTCCAGTAAATCTTGACCTAGGCCGTTTTTCACTTTTACCCTGCATTTTGTTCACCAGGTTTTACTGTACCGACCTCGGCACAAGCTCAATGTTCACTCCGTCCACCGGTCTGTCAGGCGCGTGCTGCGATTAGGCATGTTGTGTTCACACGTACACCTATTAATGCTGCTTTAATTATTCTCTAGTTTTAACCTATACCTTTGCTAAATTTGTGACTAATTATTTCTGTTTTGTGTTTTAGGTTCCTATTTCCTTGGGTTCCCCGTACCGACAAAGCCCCTGATTAGTGGTATATGTTCTTTGTTTTTGTATTGTTTGAACGGTGGGGGTTGTAGCTTCTTCCGCTCCGCTTAAAAAAACCTTTACTAATCTGAAAAAATCTTTTTGCTTGCCTCGGGGAAACTTCCTTTCTTTTCTTTCTCATGTCGTTCTATACATTTTGGATAAAAATTAAATTTCTTGAAAAGCTCATTTTATTAAAAGCGTACTTGCATGTTTACGTTTTTCACTTTTTATTTCTTTGTAGCACACTTAACAGCTTGCATAAATATTTCTTGAACAAAATTTCATTGCAACTCTTTTTGATCAAAATATCTTTCTCTCTGATTTAATGGATCAAAATCATTGTCTTTCTCAATTGGATGCCAAATGCAAACTTTATTCTTCTCATTCACTTGAATTGCAATTTTAAATACCTTTCAAGATAAAATATACTTCTTTGAATCTATTTATTTGGTTGGTCGTCTCATATTTTGAATTTTATCATTTAATGCTTTTTATCTGTATGTAGGCAATAGTACTGGGGTATAAATAACACCGTGCCGCACCTCGGCGGGTCCGTGGCTGCTCGTCGCCTGCGCTATCCCCATAGGGAAGGTAACGGTGGGCGGTCAGCCCCGGACCGGCAATTTTGACTCTTGAGTTTTATTTTCCGCTTTCTTTGATTTGGCGTCTCCTACGGTGCCTGCGTTTTCCCCATAGGGAAGATAACGGTTCCGTCGGTTTCTGCCTACACTCTCTAAATTAATCGGGCCTCATATATATGTATTGCGGGCTTTTGCCCAAGTATTTTTGTTTGTTATTGTTAGGCAACATGCCTATATGCTTACTCATATATAAACATGCCGTATATTATTCCATTTTTGTTTGCTTGTTTTGTATTACACTTACTGTCCCCCTTCCCTCCCCACCTGTCCCCATTGACGGTGAGTGTTCCCCTGCTGTACTGCTTGTTTGTTTATTATTGTAATTTCCCCCTATGTGATACGGGTTGGCCCCTATGTTTACATCTGGTGCTTGGATGGGCCTGGTTCGGTGTCTGGAAGGCTGGCGGCGATGGTCACGGTTGAGCGGGCGCTTGATGCCGTGGGGCATCCGCCCAGTGGTCCGGAGGTCTTGGTCCGGTGATGTGGTACGGGACTTTTCCCAAGGTGCTTGGAATTGGAAATCTCTCCCGCAGCCTGGCGTTATCTATGATTGTTTGAACTATTGTAAGTCAACTTTGTGATGATTGTTATGAACCCGGTTGTATGTCCCCTACCTCGTCCGTCCCCCCTCCCCCTTTCCCCTTCTTTTACTAACTGTTGTTTCACTGCCTATATTTTTATGTCCTCTACACATTTAGCGTTAATCTTGGTTTGGGTGGGGTCTTTGGTCATTGTTTGGGGTCTCTTCTCCGGGGTTAAATTTTCTTAAATTAAATTCTAAATTTCATTTTCCTCTTTCTATTTTTCCGAGATCTTATTTCTGGGTGGGGTGGTTCCCTCTAGCTCAGCTTGGCTGTTCTATATATGCTGTATGTTACTCTATTTTCTTAATCCTTTTCGGGTCTTTGTTTCTCTTAATATGGTGTTTGCTTCACTTTTCTTTCTAAAAATAATCACGGGTTTACTTTAAATTCAAAACTTCTATATACTTCTACTGCCATTATACCTGCCTTATTTTGCCATGTCTACCTTTGAGCAGCTATGCCATTTTTGCTTTATTCTTGTGCTTTATAAATCTTTGGCATTTATTAAAGATTCTATTATATTTGTGTATGTCGGGGCAGGCAAGTGCTCAGGGGAGACCACCCTTTTGAGTTTGAAATACTCTCCTTCTTGCTCTATCTCGCTCCTTTGGAGCATTTGAAATTGAGTCTCTCCTCGAGTCTCGTTGCCTTTCCCCTGTAAGATCTGACTTCGTGTATGTGAACCTTTTCTACAATTATTTCTATATTTCCATAATTGAAATTTTTTATTCTTACTTTTCGAGCGCTTTAGTTGGCACTCACTTTGATAATTATATCTATACTTTATACTGTTGTAAATTTATATCTTCGGATCATCCGCTGTTTTGTAATGTGCGCTTTTGTCGCGGCTGAAGGGCCTTTTCCCATTTGTGTTTGTGTCTATGTAACGGCAAAGTCCGTATATTTGTGTTGAATGTACCCCCGGTATGTTCCGGTGTAGTTTTACCCGTGTCTCGGAATCCCGTAGTATGTGTATAAGTGTAGGGCCCGAGTAGTGTCCCCGGGAAGACGTCCCCGAGGGATACGAAAACTTTTTATCATTTTTCCCATTTTCTCTAAAACGCATTTTATCTATACTAGTAGCTACGGTACGTAGGCTAACGCAATTTTATTACTAATCTGTGTGCCCGGAGGCCGCGGCGTGGGCGCGCGTTTCAAAAGAGGGGGTAATCTGTGGAATATTTCCTTGATTTCATTCAAAATTATGCAAAAGTGAGTGCTAACTTTATGCAAATCAACCTAAATTGCACTTGTGTAAAGTCCAAGGCAGGACTAGCTAATCTTTCAATCTTTTCAATTTCGAGCGCGCAACCTTGTCAGTCTAGTTTCTGTTCTCTGGGTAGTCGGCGGTTTTGGACGCCATCTTAAATTTTTCTGCTACTTTTGGGGCGCCGACTTGGGGTCTCAACTTCGGGGGTCAATTGTAGGGGTGATCCCCCTTACCCATTGCAAGGTTTGTTGTCCTCTTTTGTGTATTGTTGATTTTTTTGTAAACTTATTGGTGCTTGTCTAAAACTGTCATGTTTGTTCCCCTTTTGTGAAATCATTTTGAATTCACTTGGAAATATATATATAATATTTGTATTTCTGATTTTTTGATTGAAGTTAGTAGTTTGTCTAAAACCCAGTAAATTCGTGTCAAAATTAGATTAGGGCTGTGTCGTCTCATTTCAGTTGGTTAGCGATTAAGTAGGGATTGAATCAGACGTGTTACACACTCACACGAACCTTTAATCTTTATTGACATTCGAAATTATTTACTGCGAATATTCTAAATTCTACACTGTTTTCGAAAATTTCAGTTTTATGAGTTGACAAAATACTTGTAAAACAATAGCAATTTCAGCATCACTATATACAGAAGGGCTAACTTTATATAGCATTTCGTGCAATGTTGATAGTGATTACATTAAGCAATGCGCACGTACATTTTCTTGAAATGTGCGTGGCTCATGTTCACTTTCTCATTGCGGGACACGCAGGTACACTTTTTAGATACGAACTTTTGGACCCGCGGACCGGTCCGGAATCTTGGTCCAAGAACAATGAAAACAACCAAAACTTAGGTACATCTAGATATTTCGGAATATTAGTTGCCGAACTAATACATGGATGGGACATGCACCTATTAAACATTAGCAAGTTTTTCTTGTTTCAGTTAAAAAATTTCAGTTATAATTTTGAACAAATGTTTTAGCAAACCTTCAGTTCTCTATATACATATTTGACAATACTTTGTCCTTTCTTGAAAAGATATGAATGCAATTTCACTTCCGTTTTATTCAAGATTCTTGATATTAGTTAGATTTATAAGCCAGACGATGAAAGCAGAAATTCAAGTCGGCCCCAATTGCTGAAATAGGTATCTGTCCGATACCCCAATCGTGCAGACTAATTAATTGCTCGAATTATTATTGTAACATCGTGAATCTAAAAAAATTAAATCTCGTGCCCCATCCTTAAAAAGGATGGGGCACGATTCTACCTGGCGCCCGCATATCTAAACAGGATCGCTTTTTCTGCATTATCAATTTGAATCTGTTTGCACAGATCTCAAAACACATTAAGTGCAAAAACATGTTTCAGTAAAGGAAATCTTTGAAAGCAAATGTCTGATAAATATCCACAGCGAGGATAAAAAGAGAATTTTATGAAAAAAGACGGCTTCTAAAATACTTAGTCTCTAGGGCGTCACGACAACATAAACGAACAAGAGGTATATGTATTTTGTTCAGGGAGGAAGATTCTGAATAATAATACCATGTTGGTTTAAATCTAAGTTGTGATGAAAAGGGAGTTTAGAAAATTTCAAGGGACCATGAACAAATAAAGCCATCACTAGTGACGACGATGTTCAGAACCGAGAAGAAAGAAAGCCTTCACTTAAAGATTCTTCCACCAATTTTCTAAAGACATCCTTAATTTTAACAGACTAAGTAAGACTGTTCAAACCAGACATATAGATGAAACATTTAGCTAGTTACTTGTCTCGTTAAGGGCTATTTCAAAATCAATGGTCTGCGAATTTTATGAAGAGTGTTGTCTTTCCTCCGAATCGCATCTAATTTGAAAAATCACGTTGACTTTAGGTCCTTTCAGTTTTCCCATGGAATGAGCGTATGATATAAGGAAGTATAATTTGATTTAACATGAATTCAGTCCAAGCACAAACTTGCAATTCTGATCTATATGTTCTCCGTGGCTTCGTTGCATTTCTAAGGTTTCCAAGATTGGCCATTTCTTGCCACGGGAGCAATTTTATTTTTGGGTAGCGACGTTTTGCCCATGAATTCTCTGCGCGTCCTCAGGCTAGTAGCTTTTAAAGAGTGTGCGCGAATGACCTCTCAAACAAGCCTTCGCGAAGGTGTGGTTATATATTCGATTGCTAGCTGTGATGGAGGAAATTTAAACTGGTATGTATTACAAGTGCTGTGTATTACTTAAAGTGCAAGTTTGCACTTCAATAATCTTGCTTTAATAGTCCTACTACTTCCTACTTATTACTTAGATAAATGTGGTTCAAGTCACTGTAGTTTACTGTTCCTGTATAGATGGATTGTCTTGTTTTCCACGGAATTTAAAAATGCAAATTAGATAAATATGCTAATTAGCTGCCTAGTTCCCCTATACATAGACATGTCATACAACTACAAATCAGTGTTTTTGTTTTCCGCGCTTGTGTTATGCCGCGCTCATATCAGGCACAGGCCGAAGGTTCAGACAGCAGTACTCACTCCAGTCGGAATTCTGGATCATCTCGGTCTAGTCGTTCATATGGCACGAAACGGCACCGCTCATCTAGTAGCCAACGGTAGCGTACCACTTCTTCACCAGTGCAGCATCGACGCGTAATGATTTTGTTACTTTTAGTACCGTGGCAGATATCGCCAAGCCGGCAGCCCGTTTCGACTGGTCAACGCTCCCGTGGCAGAGGTCGTCCAGGCCGGGGAGAGTTCCGTCGATCTGCTCAACACCCTCAATACCTCAACACCCTCTCAGCCCTAGGGCTCCTTGTCTTCCGGCGTCCCCGCATCCGGTAAGTGTCTTAATTACCTCTTTCTGAAGTTTTAAACAGTTCTTTACTGTGTTTAGGTGTGCATTTGGATTATAAAGGACATAATTCTGTCACTGCTCAAATTGGCAGCTTTACTGTAGGCGGATGCCTTCATTATTTTCTCCATCGGTGGCGTCAACTGTCAAACGACGTCTTAGTCCTAAAAATTGTCAAAGGGTGTCATACTGAATTTTTACGCCTTCCACCATTTTGCATGAACCGGGAAACTCTATTCTCGTCCGTAGCTGATCGGAATATTTTTGCTGCAGAACTAAATTCCTTACTCGCTAAACGTTCTGTATCAACTATATCGGCTACTTCCATTCGCCACACCCCTTCGCTCTGTGTGATACTTAAAAAACTGGCGATAAACGAGTGGTAACAAATTTACGCCACCTAACTAAATACGTTCGGTTAGGAAGTTCAAAATGGAAACGCCTCAGGCTTTGCGATTTCTTGTGCAAGAAGGTGACTGGTTTTGTTCTATTGACATTAAGGATGTCTATCCACACATACCTATTTCGGAAAGTCATCACCCTCTTTTAGCCTTCCTCTTTGAAGGTTCTTATTACTGCTATAAGCCGTTACCTTTTGGTCTTTCATCTGCCTCACGTATCTTTACTCAGGTTCTTAAAGTAGTGGTTGCCTTTCTTCGAGCTTCTGAGATTCGCCTTGTCATGTATTTAGACGAGGTTTTAATCATGACACAGTCTTATGCCTCTTGTCTCAAACAATGCAATGCATGCAATGTCTTCGCTTTCTGCTGTATCTAGGTTTCATTATCAACTTAGGACAGTCTGAACTGACGCCTAGCCAAACTCGAACCTACTTTGGTTACGAATGGAATGCGGTATCTACGGACCGTCAAGCCCGCATTGCTAAGGTTCTTTTCTGTATCTTGTCTGCTCGGCACGTATCTTTGCGTCTGCTTGCTAGTCTGCTTTAGTAGCCTGACCAGCTGTCTTTTAGCTTACCCTAACGTTTTTGTTTTACAGACATCTCCAGCAGTTTCTGAACCAACGCCTTCCCAGGTACCGGACCTCGGCTTCATATTCCAGGTTCTTCAACAACACGTCCGGCGGGAAATCCGTTGCTGGAAGAGCATTCTGCCAGGTATGTCTGTTTCCTTACGTCCAGCACCAGTCTGTGGCTTCGTCTATGCGGTCGCATCAAACGATGGCTGGGGAGACGCTTACTTTTTCTTCTGCATGGTTTCCTGCTGAGCGCTCCATGCATATCAATGTTCTGGAGCTGCGGGCTCTTTTCAAATTGCTTTCCTTTCCATCGTTTCTACGGGCGGCATCAGGTAAAACATTACATTTAACGATGGACAACCAGGCAGCCATAGCTGCCTTGGTCAAGTGGGGGTCGGTTCGATCCCGTACCCTGTCTCGTTTGGCGGTGTCTATCTGGACTCTGTTTATTCGCAACAAAATTTCTCCATGTTTTTCTTGTATACCCTCCACTGCCAATGTCGACGCTGATAACCTATCTCGGGGACATACTTCGGCCGTTGATTGGTGCCTAGGTTATGCGGCACGACGCCTTATTTTTCGGACATTTGGCGTGCCCAGTTTCGATCTATTTGCTGCGGGATGCAACTAGGTTGTACCTGTCTTTTTCTCATGGTCCTATTCTCCTACCAGTGTGGGTTCGGACGCCTTGTCTCATAACTGGTCTTCTTAAATTCTCTTGTATGCTTTTCCTCAAGTTTCGCTGTTGCCCGTGGTCCTGGCACAGGCTAGGTGATATCAGAAACCTCTGATTTTAGTGTGTCCTTATTGGCGCTCTCAGCGTTGGTTCCCTGCACTGTTACATGATGTAACTGAAACATTGTTTCTTTCTTTTTCAGCTCATGTGCACCTGATAACTCCCAAGGGACCTCTTGTGAATCCTCTCAGCACCTGGTCTGTATGGATTTGCCTGGTTTCACCCAGTCCCTCGCCGGTAAGCACTTGTCGCCAGCTCTGCCGGATTCCTTGGTCCATTCTAAAAAATCCTCGACTCATAGTCGATATGACGCTACCTGGGCTGAATGGGCTGCATGGGCTAACGATCATAGCTTGTCGCAATATCACTGTTCTTAAAATACGGAATTTCTTCACGACAAATTTGTGCAGGGTCGCGCATGGCACACTCTTACTGTGGCTGTTCCTGCTTTGAGCCACCATTTTCAACATTCGGGCCATCCTTTGCTGTCTCAACAACCGCTCATTCCCAAATTTTTGCAGGCAGATTTTCATCAGAGACCGCCAAGTAACTAAAGATTTTCTCTTAACATATCTATAGAGCGGGGGCCCCTTTACAATTTTATTCACTGACAAGGTAACATATAAGTTGCTTGCTCTGCTTTTTGCCGGTCGAACGGAGCTTTTGGTTAAACTCCCCTCTTCACCTCCGGGCTTACTCATACATACTGATAAGCTAGTTTTCACTCTTCATCAGTTGCCTAAGGGTGCGCGGCCGGGTAATACTAATTGAAGGAACAGGTTTGTTCTTTATCGCTATCCAAGCATTGTTTCATTTGATAGCACCATTTGGAGCTGCAAGCACTACTACCATCGCTCGTGGGTTGACTAAAGTCCTCGCGGAGTTGTCGGTTTCAGGACCTACCAACGCCCACACGGTGCGCAGTGTCGTTGCTTCTCACGCGTTTGCTCGTGGCGTACCTTTAGACAGCATTCTGCGATCCTTTACTTGGTCTGATGCTGACACCTTTCTTCTCACTACAGATTCCTTTCCATGACCAGACGCTACAGCAATCTGTTATGGAGCCTTCCTGCTCATGTACTTAATGCTCCGCGGGGTGTCGGCCGGATGCTGCATAACACGAACCTTAAAATGTCGCTTTGGTTCTTGGCCAATTTCTTTGTTTGGCAATACTAATTGTTATCTTTTCTAATGAATTGACGTGTGAGGGCTACGAATTTGCATTTTTACCTTTCGGCCTCTCCGACGGGTATTGATCAAATTCCTATCTATACAGGAACAGTAAACCACAGTGACTTGAAATTGACGTTTCTGTAAGAAAACTATTTTCAGTCACAAGGTTTACTGTTCCTGGTTTTTACCCGCCGGTGTATTTAAATAACACTGATTTGTAGTTACATAACATGTCTATTTATAGGGGAACTAGGCGACTAATTTGCATATTTATCTAATTTGCATTTTTAAAATTTCGCGGAAAACAAGACAACCCATCTATACAGGAACAGTAAACCACAGTTACTTGAACCAAATTTACCTAACTAGTAGGTAGGAAGTAGTAGGACTATTAAAGCAAGATTATGGAAGTAATATACAGGAACAGTTAAACCTTGTGACTGAAAAAACCAGCGGTGGGCCAACCTAAAGGGCTATGGGGTCTAGTAGTACCCTCTAAAGAATTTAAGAATCACAACATTTTTTGCGCCGCAGCTGCGCCACAGCGCCGCAGTGGCGCCGCAAAGTCGGCTCATAGCGAAAAGTGACCAGTTTTGTGGTCGTCGCTCAGGTCGAACGTTACGAGCTGGAGCTGATTTCTTTTTATATTCAGAAATTACATATATTGAACTAACTAACGGTCCAGGTTGCGTTTCTCTATCACTTCCCTAGCGACCACAGTGGCCCGTCAAAGATGACGAAAATTCGAAAATTGAAAAATCGAAATTTCTCGCTATCTATTTAACTTTGAAAGCTCAAATCTTCCATACAATGGTTTTCTGGCACGGAGAATCGATTCCCGCAGGCAGGTTTACCGTCAGACCCACGCATCTTGCTGGGCTGGTTCCACTTTGCCGTCGGGAGGGTCAAGTCGGAAACCGCTTCCTGGAGGTCTATAGTAGGCTCTACCTGGCCTCTCAAAACTTTGTCTATAGGGGTTTTCTGGTGTGCCCAGCTCATTCCCGGTATCCGTTTTGCCGTCCGACGTGTCTATATTGCTGGACTGGTTCTACTTTGCCGTCGGGAGGGTCAAGTCGGAAACCACTTCCTGGAGGACCATAGTAGGCTCTACCTGGCCTCTCAAAACTTTGTCTATAGGGGTTTTCTGGTGTGCCCAGCTCATTCCCGGTATCCGTTTTGCCGTCTGACGTGCCTATATTGCTGGGCTGGTTCCAGTTTGCCGTTTGAAGGGTCAGTCGGTTGGGGGGTCAAATGGTCGAAAATAAAGTTTCTTAAAAGTGGTCAAATTTGGTATCAAATGAAAGCCCTAAGTGAACTGAGCAACGTCTGTCATAGAACTGCGTACCAAAAGTGGCTGTAGAGTGCTGTGGTGGGGTGGGGTGGGGACTTAGGCGATTTTGGGTCAAAAATAAAATTTTTCAAAAGTGGTAAAATTTGATATCAAATGAAAGCCCTAAGTGAGCTGAGCAACTTTTGTCATAGAACTGCGTACCCAAAGTGGCTGTAGAGTGCTGTGGTGGGGTGGGGTGGGGACTTAGGCGATTTTGGGTCAAAAATAAAATTTTTCAAAAGTGGTAAAATTTGATATCTAATGAAAGCCCTAAGTGAGCTGAGCAACTTTTGTCATAGAACTGCGTACCCAAAGTGGCTGTAGAGTGCTGTGGTGGGGTGGGGACTTAGGCGATTTTGGATCAAAAATAAAATTTTTCAAAAGTGGTAAAATTTGGTATCAAATGAAAGCCCTAAGTGAGCTGAGCAACTTTTGCGGTGTCGGATTTATGCCTTTCTCAACCGGAATTGATAGACATAGGCCCAACACACATATTATCCCCTTTTGTGCGGAAACATTTTTGTTACTTGTATATATATATATATACAAATACAAGGAATGGTGTCAATAAAGAAGACAAGTTATAGCCATGGCATGGGGGAAAAACCCACATTTTCGGATTTTGGCTGGAACTTTTTTATTATAAGGGTTATCTGAGAACTTCATATACCATCGTACTTGGCGTACTTAGAACTTTCTTTTAAGCCTATTTGCACTTCTCTAAGTTGTACCGTTAGAGCGGTATAATGCAAAAAGTAGCGGGGAAAAAACCCAATGGGGGAAAATAAACCCACCCCTCACAGGTCTTAAAAATTGTTCTATCGCAATTCTGACACTTCCAGTGTAAAATTCAACCCTTTTTAGTTAGTATGAACCAAAAAACCCGATCTAAGTAGCTTTTTTTGAGATCTCGTGTGCCGTTGAAAATGCTGCATCAACTGGCCAGGTTTCATAAAGTTTAACACATATATAAACATAGGGCAATTTTTGAAAAATGCTAGAAATGATGTAATTTGATAAAACTTATTATTCTATCGTGTAGAGAATTGTTTTTACGTAGAATTGGCTGTTAAAATCCACAATTGTACCTGTATTGGGTCCTCCTGCTGCGAAATGGCACTTTTAAGGTTTTTAGCCCCTAGCTAGCCAGGTAAGCAAAATTGTCCGAATCTGACCGCATAGGATGACGCAGCGTGCTCGATAGTACCGTGCTATAGTCTCTAATTGTTTCCGTGTTGAGTTGTTAAAAAATTTTCAAAAAAATTTGGGTGGTTTTTTCCCCGCCACGTTTGGCAATGTGCCAGACTAACGGTACAGCGGATCAGTCTAATTTTGGCTGTGTGCAAAGAGGAAGAGTTGCCATCATTGCAGATATTTGCAAAACTTTTCTAGCCCAACCCAGTCAAAAGTTACATCGGTCCAAACTTTTGGTAAATTTTTGGATGGTTGAACCAGAAAGTAGTTGTCATTTTCAAAAAGTCATAAAATAAGGAGGAGTGAACCAAATGACTTGATCTTTGCGTACATAGGTTAGAAAGAGTCGTTAGAAAGTTCCTGCTGCTATGTTTTGGAGCTCATATCTCCAACCCATGATCCAGGAGGCGGGTGGGTTTTTCCCCCCAAAAAGGGGGTGGGTTTTTTCACCCCATGGCTATACAAGGGCAACAAAGATAATGTGCAAAACGGGGGGTCGAATCGAAGTTGAAGAATTTTTTGAAATCGTGGAAAATTCAGCAATTCAAATGTTTAAAAAGATTAGTTAAGATGAGATGCGTTATTGAGTTGTATAATCGATCAGTAGAAAACCAAAACGAAATTGGATGCTTTTCAGAATTTTTCACTTCCACGATTTATTCTAGAACACTTTCAGAAGCTGCCAATTATCAATCTTGCATTGCCCATTTATAGCCATGGGGTGAAAAAAACCCACCCCCTTTTTGGGGGGAAAAACCCACCCGCCTCCTGGGTCATGGGTTGGAGATATGAGCTCCAAAACATAGCAGCAGGAAGCGCGACTCTTTCTAACCTATGTACGCAAAGATCAAGTCATTTGGTTCACTCCTGCTTATTTTATGACATTTTGAAACTGACAACTATATACTTTTTGGTTCAACCATCCAAAAATTTACCAAAAGTTTGGACCGATGTAACTTTTGACTGGGTTTAGAAAAGTTTTGCAAATATCTGCAATGATGGCAGCACTCTTTGCACACAGCCAAAATTATACCGATCCGCTGCACCGTTAGTCTGGCACATTGCCAAACGTGGCGGGGAAAAAACCCACTTTGGGGGGAAAAACCCACCCAAATTTTTTTGAAAAATTTTTTAACAACTCAACACGGAAACAATTAGAGACTATAGCGCGGTACTATCGAGCACGCTGCGTCATCCTATGCGGTCAGATTCAGACAATTTTGCTTACCTGGCTAGCTAGGGGCTAACAACCTTAAAAGTGCCAATTCGCAGCTGGAGGACCCAATACAGGTACAATTGTGGATTTTAACAGCCAATTCTACGTAAAAAACCATTCTCTACACGATAGAATAATAAGTTTTATCAAATTACATCATTTTTTAGCATTTTTCAAAAATTGCCCTATGTGTAATGGAAAAGGCAAAATGAACCCTAAAAATGTACAGGGAAAAAGCTTAGCCTGTGGGAGATTGTGACTCTTGATGGAAATGATTTGAGCTATTAATGAATGGCGTGCTTGTGAAATTTTGATGTGAA
>JASAND010023085.1:0-18170 GCA_030248195.1 Trissonchulus latispiculum
TACAATGTTACTTCAAGTTAATTTGAGTTGCAAATGAGGCTTTAACATTTTATAAAATATAATTTCGTGATTTGAAGCACGAAACAACACAACACCAATTAAATTGTTTTAAGATATATATTTTATTTTTACTAAATGTAAACTTTTCGATGATCACAGATTTCGTGGATTTCTATGCAAATTGATTGTATATGTTATACCGAATATTTATAATTGCCTATTATATTGTGTGAGAGTGACTACCTAGTGTGAAACCTTAACTTTTTTATATAGCGTTTCAAAATTTGGTTTTCTAATGAAAATCTAGGAACTTAGAAATGACACACTTTAGGACAGAATTGCTCAGAATTATTCATATATGTCTGAGTATATACTTGTTTTTTTAAAATTTAAGTTGTAGAAACAGTATTCTTAATTATTTGCAACAAATTTTTAATTCAAGAAATACAAACGCACTTTACGGTCATGTAGTCAAAAATTGTTTATATTTTTGGAATCAGCAGATCCCAACGAACATGTTCGTAGCTGCCACATTATAAACAACTCGAAGAAAAAGTTAGATGCAAAATTAAGAAAATTGAAAAGATTAGAAAATTTTAAAGGAAAAAACAAGAAGGTGGAAAATGTAACAAATTTCATTCATCTTAATTGACCCTGTGCACTACAGACCCTGTAACATTTGCAACATCACAACGAGGGGTTTTATAAACAAGAACTGTAATAGCTTTCAAAATGTTGATTACATACCGAACTAGTTCAGTGTGTAATTACATACTGGACTAGTTCAGTTCCGAACTGAACTGAATTACATACTGAACTACGACATATATACGTACGTAGCAGTAGAGATTGTTTATGCACTATAAACTAAATGTAGTTTGGATGGATATGCGTAATGACTTACACTTATAAACCGCGAATATGGGTTGTTCGGCGAAGCTGTGCCCATATTAATTCGCTCACAACCTAGTCCTCTTCTATTTTTGAACCTAGCCCCCATATTAAGCATTTTAAAGACTAGTCCTCTTTTCATTTTACAACACCACCATCACCCATATTACTTTTTGCATGCTCCAGAGGAGCATTTTTATTTCTTGTTTCAAAATTAGCAAGCTCGCCTGGAAAGCTGACGAATTTAGAACATAAGACAATAAAGGTCAAATGTGGAGTGGAGCATGCGTACCCGCGAATATGGGTTGTTCAGCGAAGCTGGCCCATATTAGTGCGCTTTTAACCTAGTCCTCCTGGCATTTACAACCTGCCCTCCCATATTAACGTTTTAAAACCTAGTCCTCTGTCCGCTTAAAACCCAATGTCACCCATATTGCATTTTTCATGCTCCATCGGAGCATTTTTATTCTTGTCCTATTACATTTTTAAGGATCTCAGCAAAACTTAAGCAAAAAATGTTAAAAAAATTTATAAAAGAAACTTTAAAAATCTCCCCAATAATTAATATAGTCATCCGAACCATAGAAGAAAGAAGCTTGAAAAGTACCAATTTCTCCCTTTTCCTCGATTTTGGCAGAAAAGGAAATGAAGGCCAATGAAGGAAACTATAAGCAGGATTTCTATTGCTCTTCTGCAGTTACATGCAAAATTTCGAACGATTGCAACTTCTGTATAGCTAGTTATTGGCCGTGCTGTACTTCAGCAGCACTCTACTGGAGCGCAGCCAGATGCAAATTATACTGCCAATGAAGGAAACTATACGGCAGGATTTCCATTGCTCTTCTGCAGTTATATGCGAAATTTCAAACGATTGCAGCTAGTTATAGCCGTGCTGTACTTCAGCAGCACTCTACTGCAGCGCAACCATATAATAACATTGTAATAAGTGTACAAAACGTATCTAGAGTAGTTAGCCATGTCCTAAGCTGCTTGTATGCCGAATTTCAAATAACTGTGACGAATGAATAACCTGTAATTGACGGTGCTGTGTTTGGGACAGCACGCACAGCACGGTGGAAGCTGTACAGTGCACCAACTAACATAGCTACAGTTCCCCCTTACGACAGACACAATTATCACCAAGTTTCATATGTTTACAGTAAGTCTACAGACAGCCTGCTATGGTTGCTGCATAACAGTACAGCACGATAGCAGCACCGCTCAGCGCTGCGACTATGCTCATCGTGTTCAGCGACCCCGATAACCCTTATATGCGTCCCACTATATGGTCCAAGACTGCATATTTATGCCTATTTTTGACTATTTCCTGTAGAGTTGGGACTGAGAAATTTTTCCAAAATGGCCATTTGGCCGGAAATTTTTCCAAAATGGCCATTTGGCCGGACCAACCTTGGCCGGCCGCCTGAACGATGATCCTGGCCAGATATCGAAAATCGCCTCGGTTATGACACGCTCCACATCCCAAAGTTTCTTATGCAACAAGCCGCGTCTCTCTAGCTTGTTCCCTGAGCCCTGTAGCCGTGACACAAAATTGGCCTTTTTTGGCCATCTTAGCTGTCAGGCCAGTTTTGGCCGGCCGCACAGGTGGCCGGCCGGGCCGGACAGCGAAACATTGTCCAAAAGGGACATTAACACAAATACTACTCTCAGAAAAACCAAACTTCACCGGCTGAAAATGCCCAGATCGTTCAGTTTTTGAGTTCTACTAAAAGTGCTTCTCCAAGCGTGACTTAGGTTACACGGAAAAAACTTTTTTGCGACTTGTAGTACTCGTCGTGCTGATTCCAACGATACCAAATTTGTCTAGTTTCGTTGAGGATTTAGCTGGCACGGTGCTCGAACGGGTCTCCAAGGGCCGCGCAGCGCCTTTTACACCCCTATAACGCTATCGCGCCCCCCTATAACTAATGTCATACGTACATTTATTTAATAGAGTCTATAGATTAAACTGGTATAGGTTTTGCCTGGGTTCGTTCTGTTGTGGGTGGTCCAGGGGGTCGAAATCGGACATGGCGCCATTTCAAGCAAAAATTTCAATTTTGACCAAAAATGTTTTTGCAGTAAAATGGGTCTAGTTTGGCTCTAAGTGTATACAAGAAAAACGCGTTTTCTACACTGCAGGATGCTTAAACTAGCGAAAATAAACAATATATATTTAAAAATTTCCAAAATTTGCCTATGTTTACGTGTTAAACACAAGAACCAAAAATGCTCCTTCGTCGCATGTAAAATACATATGAGTACTCTCAGGCAGGTTGTACAAACACGGAAACTAGCCTGTAAAATGCATATGAGTGGCGTTGAGGTTGTAAATTAAGGAAAACAAGTTGCAACGGCTTAACATGAGCCTGTCCTACAACGAGGCTCATATTGGCGTATATATGTCAATATAATTTGTCGATATTTGACCTTCATATAAATAGCACGTAAAGCTTTTCATTACAAAGTTGTCCTTCACACATTCTATGACAAAAGTTGCTCAGCTCACTTAGGTCTTTCATTTGGTACCAAATTTGACCACTTTTGAAAAATTTCATTTTTGACGGAAAATCGCCTAAGTCCCCACCCGACCCCACCACAGCACTCTACAGCCACTTTCAGCATGCAATTCTATGACAAAAGTTGCTCAGCTCACTTAGGGCTTTCATCTGGTACTGTGTTTTTTTTCGTCGAAACTTTTTGCGAACTTTTACGCAGTCCTCCAAAATTTTTTGCGGAATTTTACAAAAAATTGCGATTTTCTTATTTTTTAGTTTTTTAAAGATAACTAACGAATTTTAGTAATTTGGGTGTATTTAAACACATTTTTAACATTTAAGGCATAGTATTAACCAAGAAATAGCAATTTTTCTAAAGCCGAAGCATGTGTATACATAAGTATAAATAAATAATGTGTACATAAAAATTAATAGTGAAGAGACACGCGGGGGTCTGGGGGTCTGAGCCCCCAGAAGCTGAGAAAATTTTGTAAACCAGAGGAAAATCCTTAGTGGAAATTGTCAAAAGTTTAGTTTCGGCAGGCAGTAAAATCCTACAATATAAGCAAATTGCTAAAAGGCTAAAATTGTTAAAAAAAATGCTTTGGCAAATTTTTCAACGCTAAAAAAACGTCATTGCATAGCTGTCGCTACGCATTCTAACTCTGCTAAGATTAAAAAGGTGGCTTTGTATAGAAATACGCGCCGAAGGCGCGAAAATTTTTTGAAAATTTGCTTCACGTGTAATTTTCATCTGAGACAACTGAAAATTTCTACTCAAGGCCAAAAATTTTTGCGGAACTTTACGCAGAGCTCCGAAAAAAGTTGCGGAATTTTCAAAAAAAGTACGGAATTTCGCAGTTTTTTTCGCAAAAAAAACACAGATCTGGTACCAAATTTGACCACTTTTGAAAAATTTCATTTTTGACCGAAAATCGCCTAGTCCCTACCCCACCCCACCACAGCACTCTACAGCCACTTTGAGCATGCAATTCTATGACAAAAGTTGCTCAGCTCACTTAGGGCTTTCATTTGGTACCAAATTTGACTTTTGAAAAATTTTATTTTGGACCACCTGACGCCTTACCGACCTGACCCCTCAGACGGTCAAGTGGAGCCAGCCCAGCAAAATGGGTGCGTTGTACAGCAAAACGGACACTGGAAATGAGCTGGGCGCATCAGAAAACCCCTATAGAGAAAGTTTTGAGAGGCCAAGTAGAGCCTAGTATGGACCTCCAGGAAACGGTTGCCGACATGACCCTCCAGACGGCAAAGTGGAACCAGCCCAGCAAGATGGATGAGTCGGACGGAAAAACGGACACCGGAAATGAGCTGGGCGCACCAGAAAACCCTTATAGAGAAAGTTTTGAGAGGCCAAGTAGAGCCTAGTATGGGCCTCCAGGTAGCGGTTGCCGACATGACCCTCCAGACGGCAAAGTGGAACTAGCCCAGCAACTTGGGTCAGTCGGGCAGCAAACGTAATAGCGGGAATCGATTCTCCGTCCGCAAAAACCTTTGCACCCAACATTTGAGCCTTCCAGGTCGCAAAATAAGCGAAAAAACTAAGTTCAAAGTTGGACCCAAAATTCACCAACTTTGGCAGGCCAGTATATATATATATACCCAAAAATTACGTCCCCGGCAGGAAAATCATATAGCAATTGAACAACCCTGATATGTGTCCTATTCAGCCATATAGGCAGTATCGCCCCATATATAGCCCAGTCTGACTTATTACGGCGCCTTTGAAGCATATATATATATATATATACTTTTTGACCATTTTAGCGTTTTGGCCGACTTTGCCCCCCCCCCACTAAAAAGTTTTTCCGGCTCTGGGAGGCATAAAAACTAGCTTACCGGCTTATTTTTGTTGCGTACTCCAAGAATATATATGGTTTTCATAGGCAAACATTTTTCTATCTGTTGTTATTAAAGCTACAAAACCCCCTTCCCAAACGTCAAAGCGGAGAACCGGAAAAAACATCACTCTCGTAAGCGATTTTTGGCATAACTTTTTAACGGAAAGTGGTACGGGGATGAAACTTCAGGAACATACCAATCTCGACACGTACAATTTTTTGCGCACATAATCTGCGCAGGAATCTGCGCAGCTTCTGCGCAGCCTTGTTTTGCACGTTTTGCTACCGCGACCCCTATGATACAAAATTTTCAAAATTCAATTTTTTCTGAAATTTTTGAAAAATGTTGGTATTTTTCGATGTAGACCTACTAAAAACAACCCGCTCTTTCGAATGGCACCGTCAAAATTGTTCTGGCACGCTGCCAGCAAAAAATCCGGGTGGGTTTTTCCCCGCCGATAGGTTTTTCCCGACACGGAAAACTTCAATTTCTCCATACCGACATCGCCTAGAGAAGAGCCTATCAAATGAAAGCCCTTGATGAGTCGAACATTTTTGTCATTGGAGGACCCCTCCAAAGTGGACCCTGCGGCCTGTGGCGCCCTGACCAGGGTCAGGACCGGTCCAAAATGGCCAAAAATCGATTTTTCCAAGTGGTCAAATTTGGTATCAAATGAAAGCCCTTGATGAGACGAACATTTTTTGTCATTGAAGGACCCCTCCAAAGTGGACCCCGCGGCCTGTGGCGCCCTGACCAGGGTCCGGACCGGTCCAAAATGGCCAAAAATCGATTTTTCCAAATGTGGTCAAATCTGGTAACAAATGAAAGGCCTTGATGAGGCGACCAACCCTGGCGGACTGTGGCACCCGGCCGGAAAAAATGGTCAAATTTCAAAATTTTAAAAAGTGGCCATGGTAGGTAGGTAGGTAGGTATAGTTACTTCCCGCCCGCTAGCCGGTGAGCTTTCGCGAGGCCCCACAAAGGAGACATTTACAATAAACTGTAAATGTAGGAAGCTTAACTCGGAGAGCCCTCCTAGGGAGGGGGAAGTGGGGGGGGCTTCCGAAAAGTGTGGGGGGGGCAATCCAAGGTACAAAATACCATAATTTTTAGCGAAAAATTAGCATTTTTTAGGTAAAAACACAAAAAATCGCTGTTTTTTAAGCTTAAAATTAACTTATAAGTCCATAAATTAGCTAAAAATTGAGAAAAGTTTGGAAAATTTGTCCTCAAAAACCTAATTTTTCGACACTTTTGGGCGACCCCCAAAAAAGTGGGGGGGCTTGCCGAAAAGTGGGGGGGATGAAAGTGGGAGGGGATGAAAGTGGAGGGGGCTGCCAAAAGTGGGGGGGGGGGCCCCCCCACCCCCCCCCCCACTAAAAAATGCCAGGAAATGTGCTGTAGCTAGCTAGCTTTGTTCTTTAACATAAAGTTGAAGCCGGAGCTGCTGTCTTCTGCATAAAGTACATAAACTGTACTAAGCCGTATATACCGGGGCTTATTCTAGTGGGGGGGAGGTGGGGCCCCCCCATAAACACGCTTCCCCCCAAAAACTCGACCCCCCCCCCAAAAAAAGTGGGTGCCCCTTTTTGTACCAACTTTTGCCCTGAAAAAATCGCTCAGAAGGCCAAATTTTCATGAGAAAATTCCGGAGATTTTTTACGCAATTTTTGCCCATTTAAGCGCTATTTTTGCACTAAAAATGAACTTTTTTGGGATTACTATAAAAGCAGCGCTATTTTTAGCATGTTTTTAGAAAAATTTTGAAAAATTTTCGCCCCCCCCCCAAGAATGACTCGCCCCCCGAGGGGGCCCTCCAAAGAAAAATTTCCTAGAATATATACTAGGGGGGAAAATGCCCTCGACGGGCAACCAACTTGGTAGAATAGGGAAAGACTTGAATGTTAAATACACGGTCCATGGTTACAACTGAGATTCTGCTGAAGCGGAAAAATGCCGTTTCTCAGCGACTAAAATGACAGAAACCAGCTTTGTGCGCCGAATAGGGAATCTACTCGGCGACTAAAATGAAAGAAACCAGCTTTGTGCGCCGAATAGGGAATCTACTCGGCGACTAAAATGAAAGAAACCAGCTTTGTCGCCGAATAGGGAATTCCCTCCTTCCGCCCTATTCGCGCGAACTTATCGTCTTTCGGGAGGAAATATATAGGTAATTATTCTGTTAGGAACTGCAAACGTAAGCATTGCTCTCAATATGACACTTCCCGTACCGGTTGCGTGGTGACTAGGGGTGGCGCTAGATTAATTTCTTTTTGAGCTACCTGATCCGTAAATATTTTATGCATACAACCGCTAGCAGGACCAACAGAAAGCAACAATAAGTGTATATGCAGTTTAAACAATTTGTGGTCGACAGTCCTTGTGCTAAAACATATACAATCAATCGCATTTCATTTTATGTATATAATGTTTGATTGTATCAATTCTCGGCAAGATCAGCACAGAGCACACCTATCACAGGGGTCGCGGCAGCGACCCCTATAATATGTGTTATATATGCTCTCAATGTTTCTGATAGCACATCGAAGACATCGTATTTATGTCTGTGAAAACCTTGACTTACGTAAGTGCTTGATAAAACTGTTGTTTTGCATTCTGAAGTTTTTTTCGAACTTCACGAGGAACTGCTGATGCACTTACACGCACACTTACACACAGCCTATGTGACACAGGTATACGTATATCTACGCAAATGTCAAGTGCTTATTTGCTAAGTTCATTCTACGATAATTCTTCGAGTTCACGCGAATAGGGTGGATGGCGAGAGGCGCCTATTCTACCCCAGACGCTGGTTTCAATCATTTTAGGCGCTGACTACATTCCCTATTCTGCGCCAAAAAGCTGGTTTCAATAATTTTAGGCGCTGAGTAGACATTAATCTGCACGAAACTATTGGCATTTTTCCGCTTTAGCAGCATTTCCCTATTCTCCCCTTTAGCAATGGCCGTTAGGACATTTTTGTTACTAGTTTCTTGCATTTTTCCGCTGTAGATCACATACGTATTACTTTTCGACTTTAATAAGCAACCGGCATTTTCCCGGTTAAGATGTGTGTAGCAATGTCGGGGAAGCTAGTGGCGCCGCGTGGGTTAGGATAAAAACCAAAATACTTTTATTAGGACCTTTTATGCGAACTTTAGAACGCAAGTGTGTGTTTACGCAGTTCTCTGATCGGTTGCCGATATTAGGGGTGGGGGTGGCGGCGCCGCGTGGGGATGGACAGAAATCAAAACTGTTTTAATAACACTTTTTAAACAAATTTGAGACCGCAAAATCGTGGGTTTAGCGAAGTTTGCCGATATTTGGGTGGGGGGGCAGCAGCGCCGCGTGGGGACACAGGGATTTAAATAGCAGGCTCTGATATGCAAATTTGTGAACGCAAATGTGTGTTTAAAGCAATTTTCTGAATGGCTGATGATGTGCGGAAACCAAGGGGGGGGGGTAGCGGCGCCGCGTGGGGACACAGAGATTTAAACAGCAGGCTCCTATATAGTCAGAGGGGGGAAAAAAGCATCACCGGCAAAGTGGGGGAAAAAAACAACGGCTCACCCTGCTCGACTGGTATAAGATAGAGATACAAAATCTAGTGCAAATGAAAGTTCAAGTCTTGTACTTTAAGATCATAATACAAATAACCGTTCCTGTCGATTGAGCCTTCGTGTGGCATGGGTCCGAAGTTGACACCCAAAAATTGTCCAAAAACCTAAGGATTTTTCAAATTTTCTAAGATTATGCCAACTTACTGGTAATAGTTACAGGAGTCATTTTGTGCATGAAGGGGTTTGTGGATGTGCTCTATAACGTGGGCTAGTCGGATTTTCGCTAGGTCACACGGTTGAGAAATAGTGACCATCTTTTTTTTCCCCCACACTTTTTGCACCAGAGGGGGGAAAAAAACAACGGTGTGCTTTTTTGCCGGCAGTTTCGTTTTTTTGATTTAAGCAAAATAACGACTAATTGTTTACTCATTTGAACTGCTATACCCCCCCAATTGACCTTCCGCTGCCGAAAAGAGCCATATGACCTGCCCCTGTGGAGGAATGCTGGCAAATATTCCCAGGGGGTAAATCATGCAGGCAACAAGAAAATTAGGGTCCATAAACAATATTTTTGTGATATTATGAACTGTGGACATTCCAGAGAGTTTCACAAGTGTGGATATGCAAAAGACTCCACCCGAAATGGATGACCCCTGAACACTTTTGTGCGATTTTGCCACCCATCATAAATAAAACACTCAATTTCTTGCGGGTTAATATTGCAAAATGGTGTATTTTATCATTGCAAGTTAACACAAAAGGCGATTAAATTATAAATTACCGGAAAAAATAAGATTTTGTAGACCAAAAAAATCTTAATTTCCTAGCAATGTTGGCTCATTACTAAGTTTGGCATTTACGATGGATAATACTAAGCCTGGCTGCCGGCAACGAGTTTTAGAAGTAGATATTGCGTTTTATGCCTTTAAATGCCATTTATCTCCTGCTATGGTGGTAAAGGAACGAAATTTGGTGCCATCTTTTTTTTCCCCACCCCCATCTTTTTTTCCCCCACTTGTGGGGGAAAAAAAAGATGGTCTATATTGAGGCTAGACTACTAGAAGTACAACCGAATGCTGATTTTACTGGTGGTATAGAAAGTACAGGCCAAGCCCTACATGCTGGTATATAAAGCGTCTGGCTAGCTACAGTCTGTAGCGAGTAATAACCTTATTTCGAAAATCGTTGTTTTTTTCCCCCCTCTGACTATATGCGAATTTGTGAACGCAAATGAGTGTTTAATGCAGTTCTCTGATCGGTTGCCGATATTTGGGGAGGGGGGAACGGCACGCCTGGGGACACAGAGATTTAAATAGCAGGCTCTTATATATACATATGCGAACTTGTGAACGCAAATGAGCCTTTAACGCAAATTTCTGAATGGCTGATGATGTGCGGAAGGGGGTGGGGGGTAGCGGCGCCGCGTGGAGAACGATAGAAATCTAAATAGCAGGCTCTTTTATGCGAATTTGGAACGCAAGGGAGTGTTTAACGCAATTTTCTGAAAGGCTGATGATGTGCGGTAGGCCACTTTTGAAAAAAAATCGTTTTTGGCCAGTCCGGACCCTGGTCAGGGCGCTACAGGCCGCTGGGTCCACTTTGGAGGGGTCCTCCAATGAGAAAAAATGTTCGCCTCACCAAGGACTTTCATTTGATACCAAAGTCGGAAATTTTTTGAAAAATCGATTTTTGACCAGTCCGGCCCCTGGTCAGGGCGCCACAGGCCGCTGGGGCCACTTTGGAGGGGTCCTCCAATTAGAAAAAATGTTCGCCTCACCAAGGACTTTCATTTGATACCAAAGTTGCAAATTTTTTAAAAAATCGATTTTTGACCAGTCCGGACTCCGGACCTGGTCAGGGCGCCACAGGCCGCTGGGGCCACTATGGAGAGGTCCTCCAATGAGAAAAATGTTCGCCTCACCAAGGAATTTCATTTGAAAGCAAACTTGAAAACTTTTCAAAAAATCGATTTTTGACCAGTCCGGACCCTGGTCAGGGCGCCACTTTGGAGGGGTCCACCAATGACAAACAGTGTTCGCCTCACCAAGGGCTTTCATTTGATACCAAACATGGCCACTTTTGGAAAAATAGATTTTTGACCGGTCCGGACCCTGGCCAGGGCGCCACAGGCCGCTGGGACCACTTTGGAGGGGTCCTCCAATGAGAAAAATGTTCGCCTCACCAAGGGCTTTCATTTGATACCAAAGTTGGAAATTTTTAAAAAATCGATTTTTGACCAGTCCGGACCCTGGTCAGGGCGCCACAGGCCGCTGGGGACACTTTGGAGGGGTCCTCCAATGACAAAAAATATTCGCCTCACCAAGGGCTTTCATTTGATACCAAACATGGCCACTTTTGGAAAAATAGATTTTTGACCGGTCCGGACCCTGGCCAGGGCGCCACAGGCCGCTGGGGCCACTTTGGAGGGGTCCTCCAATGACAAAAAATGTTCGCCTCACCAAGGGCTTTTATTTGATACCAAAGTCGGAAATTTTTTGAAAAATCGATTTTTGACCAGTCCAGCCCCTGGTCAGGGCGCCACAGGCCGCTGGGGCCACTTTGGAGGGGCCCTCCAATGAGAAAAAATGTTCGCCTCTCCAAGCGATTTCATTTGATACCGAAGTTGGAAATTTTTTAAAAAATCGATTTTTGACCAGTCTGGAAGTCTGGAGAAATTTTTTAAAAAATCGATTTTTGACCAGTCTGGAAGTCTGGACCAGTCAGGGCGCCACAGGCCGCTGGGTCCACTTTGGAGGGGTCCTCCAATGAGAAAAAATGTTCGCCTCACCAAGGGCTTTCATTTGATACCAAAGTTGGAAATTTTTTAAAAAATCGATTTTTGACCAGTCCGGACTCCGGACCCTGGTCAGGGCGCCACTATGGAGGGGTCCTCCAATGAGAAAAATGTTCGCCTCACCAAGGAATTTCATTTGAAAGCAAACTTGAAAACTTTTCAAAAAATCAATGTTGACCAGTCCGGCCCCTGGTCAGGGCGCCACAGGCCGCTGGGGCCACTTTGGAGGGGCCCTCCAATGACAAAAAATGTTCGATTCACCAAGGGCTTTCATTTGATACCAAACATGGCCACTTTTGGAAAAACCGATTTTTGACCATTTTGGACCGGTCCGGACCCTGGTCAGCGCGCCACAGGCCGCTGGGGCCACTTTGGAGGGGTCCTCTAATGACAAAAAATGTTCGCCTCACCAAGGATTTTCATTTGATACCAAACTTGGCCACTTTTGGAAAAATCGATTTTTGGCCATTTTGGGCCTGGTCCACGGTCCGGACCCCTGGCCAGGGCGCCACAGGCCGCTGGGGCCACTTTGGAGGGGCCCTCCAATGAGAAAAAATGTTCGCCTCTCCAAGCGATTTCATTTGATACCAAAGTTGGAAATTTTTTAAAAAATCGATTTTTGACCAGTCTGGAAGTCTGGACCAGTCAGGGCGCCACAGGCCGCTGGGTCCACTTTGGAGGGGTCCTCCAATGAGAAAAAATGTTCGCCTCACCAAGGGCTTTCATTTGATACCAAAGTTGGAAATTTTTTAAAAAATCGATTTTTGACCAGTCCGGACTCCGGACCCTGGTCAGGGCGCCACTATGGAGGGGTCCTCCAATGAGAAAAATGTTCGCCTCACCAAGGAATTTCATTTGAAAGCAAACTTGAAAACTTTTCAAAAAATCGATTTTTGACCAGTCCGGCCCCTGGTCAGGGCGCCACAGGCCGCTGGGGCCACTTTGGAGGGGCCCTCCAATGACAAAAAATGTTCGCCTCACCAAGGGCTTTCATTTGATACCAAACATGGCCACTTTTGGAAAAACCGATTTTTGACCATTTTGGACCGGTCCGGACCCTGGTCAGGGCGCCACAGGCCGCTGGGCCCACTTTGGAGGGGTCCTCCAATGATAAAAAATGTTCGCCTCACCAAGGGCTTTCATTTGATACCAAACATGGCCACTTTTGGAAAAATCGATTTTTGGCCATTTTTGACCGGTCCGGACCCTGGTCAGCGCGCCACAGGCCGCTGGGGCCACTTTGGAGGGGTCCTCTAATGACAAAAAATGTTCGCCTCACCAAGGATTTTCATTTGATACCAAACTTGGCCACTTTTGGAAAAATCGATTTTTGGCCATTTTGGGCCTGGTCCACGGTCCGGACCCCTGGCCAGGGCGCCACACGGGGCTGGGCGAAGCCTACTATAGCCTATGTTGTAGTGCTCCCGCAGCCCACCCCACACACCCAATATGAAAGCTGTACCTGCAGCGGATCTTTCTATGGAAGAGGTTAAAGCTGGACCTGCGACACGGTAGGGGCCCACCTCCATCAGGGTGCCCCCCAGCCCCACGGATAGGTGATAGAGCAAAACTAATGGGCCATTTAGATTCACCATATAGGGGTTCCTATTCCAATACGAAACCTCAGCCCAGCAGCTCTTATGTATATGGCTGACCCCTTTTACACGTTAACTAGTGACCCCTGGCCAGGGCGCCACAGGAGGTCTAGCAGCAAAACCTCGCTTCGGTCATATGTTCACGTTAGGGTGATGCTATAAACCCAATATGAGTACCTGCCTTTGAGCGCATCTCTCTGTAGACTGTCTAATAAATTTTCGGACTTCGATTTTTTCAGGGGGGGGGGGGTCAAAAATCGCAAAATTCTAGGAGTACACAGACCTATGGGGGGTCCTAGGGCGAAAAGAAAAATTCGCCCTGAATTGCGGGGGATTCTATCCACAAAAATAGCAAAACTTTATAGAAATTTTAAGTCCTCCGACCTCTAGGGTGGGTGGGAAAAAAAGTGGAGAGAACTGTCAAGCGGCCAAACCACCTAATTTGCATATCTCGAGATTGGCTCGACCGATTCGGCTCAAATTTTCACAGCATGTACCCCTGCCCATAGGCTCTTCACACACCAAGTTTGAGCCAGATCGGTCCACTCCTCCGTGACTTATTAAAAACAGACTCCAATAAGCCGCAAATGCCTTTAATTTCCCTATTCTAGGTAGTGCGCTAACGCACACTACCTGATTGTAATTCAGGTGACTAGCATAAAACCCAGTCACAGTTAATGAGTTTACCTCATCGAAGGTAACATTGTTAGAGAAATGAACCGTTGAGCTGGGCAAGTCGCAATTCACGCGAATAGGATGGACAGAGGAATTGCCTGTTCCACGCTACCCGACTGCATTCTTTCTCTATTCGGCGCTGAATCTAGTTTCTATAATTTTCTGCGCCGACTGCTTTCCCTATTCGGCGCTGAATCTAGTTTCTATAATTTTCAGCGCCGACTACTTTCCCTATTCGGCGCTGTATCTAGTTTCTATCATTTTCAGCGCCGACTGTCAATTAGATATATTGGCATTTGCGCCCTTCCTTCTTTCCCTATTCTAGCCATAGCATGCCCGTCTAGGGCATTTTTCCCACTAGTCTTTTTACATTCAGAAATTATATATACAAGACTAAAAATGCTCCGGTGGAGCATGAAAAATGCAATATGGGTGACATTCGGTTGTAAATGGACAGAGGACTAGGCTTTAAAACGTTAATATGGGAGGGGCAGGTTGTAAATGCCAGGAGGACTAGGTTAAAAGCGCACTATATAATATGGACCAGCTTCGCTGAACAACCCATATTCGCGAAAACTGTCCAGAGTTTCTATCGGCTGCTGCTTGCTGTTGCTATTGGCAGTTCTTCGGAAAATTGTACGGCTTTTGTCAGCATGGCTTGCAAGTATATATATATATATTGTGGTCGTGCTCCTTATTATACAACTTAATACTACACGTATGTCAACAGCTTTTCGCATCAACTTAATACAAGATTATGCGCTAACATTGCAGAAAAAACACCTTGAACACCTTTCTACCAGAACTGCATTGTTTATTTGGAATACGTAAGCTTTAATATTTCACAATCGTCCCGCTTGCTTTGAAAGCTGAAGAATGTAGATCTTACTCGTATGTCATGTGGAGTGGAGCATGAGTGACCGCGAATATAGGTTGTTCAGCGAAGCTGGTCCATATTAGTGCGCTTTTAACCTAGTCCTCCTGGCATTTACAACCTGCCCCTCCCATATTAACGTTTTAAAACCTAGTCCTCTGTCCATTTACAACCGAATGTCACCCATATTGCATTTTTCATGCTCCACCGAAGCATTTTTATTCTTGTCCTATTTCATTTTTAAGGTTCTCAGTAAATAGCAAAAAGTTAAAGCTGTGTGAAAGAAACTTTAAAAATTCCGCCAATCATTAATAGTCAACCGAAAGTACAGAACAAAGAAGCTTGAAAAGTTCCAAGTTCTTCCTTTTTCTCTATAGTTTTAGTTTTAGTTACTGTATATAGCATATAGCACTCTACTGCAGCGCAACCAGATGCAAACTTTACTGCCAGGGAGGGAAATTCATACGGCACGATTTGCAATGCTATTCTGCACTTGTGTGCAAAATTTCAGACGATTGCATCTTACCTGTAGCTAGTTATAGGCCGTGCTGTACGTTAGCAGGACTCTACTGCAGCGCAACCAGATGCAAACTTTACTGTCGGTGAAGGAAACTCATACGGCACGATTTGCAATGCTCTGCCACACTTGTGTGCAAAATTTCCGACGATTGCAACTCATCTGTAGCTAGTTATAGGTCGTGCTGTACTTCAGCAGCACTCCACTGCAGCGCAACCAGATGCAAACTTTACTGCCAGGGAGGGAAATTCATAGGACACGATTTGCAATGCTATTCTGCATTTGTGTGCAAAATGTCAGACGATTGCAAGTTTTCTGTAGTTAGTTATAGGCCGTGCTGTACTTGTGCAGCACTCCACTGCAGCGCAACCACATAGTAACATCGTAATAAGTATACGAAACGTATCTATAATAGTTTGTCATGTCCTAAACTATCTGTATGCCGAATTTCGAATACCAGTGACGAATGAATAACTTGTTATCGACGGTGCTGTGTTTGGGGCAGCACATACAGCACGGTGGAAGCTAGAGAGTGCACCAACTAACATAGCTACATTTCCCCCTTATCACAGACATGATTTTCGCCAAGTTTCATAGGTTCAGCCGTTTACAGTAAGTCTACAGACAGCGTGCTATGGTTGTTGCATAGCAGTACAGCACGATAGCAGCACCGCACAGTGCTGCGACTATGCTCATCGTGTTCAGCGACCCCGATAACCCTTATGTGCGTCCCACTATATGGCCCAAAACAGCATATTTAGGCCTATTTTTGACTATTTTCTGTGGAGTTGGGACTTAGAAATTTTCCGAAAATGGCTATTTGGCCGGACCAACTTTGGGCCGGCCGCCAGAACGATCCTGGCCAGATATCAAAAATCGCCCTCGTTAAGACATATAAACCCTTCCGTAGATCATTATGCAACAAACCACGTCTCTCTAGCGTCTTCCCTGAGTCCTGTAGCTTTGACAAAAAATTGGCCATTTTTGGCCATTTTAGCGCCAACTCCACTTTTGGCCGGCCGTACAGGTGGCTGGCCGGGCCGGGCAGCGAAAAAATATCAAAAAGGTTCACTTTCGGGGTATATACGTTCAGAAAAACCTAACTTCACCTGCTGAAAATGCCCAGATCGTTCTAACACTCCGACAGAAAATTGCATTTTTCCAAGCGTGACTTACACGGAAAAAACAAACGGACCTAACTTGCCCGGAAGCGAAAATTTTCAAAGTTGGAAATTTTGACCAAAACTTTTTTGCGACTTGTAGTACTCGTCGTGTAGATTCCAACGATACCAAAATTGTCCAGTTTCGTTGAGTATTTAGCTGGCACGGAGCTCGAACGGGTCCCCAAGGGCCGCGCAATCTTTCATATACAATGGTTTTCTGGCACGGAGAATCGATTCCCGCAGTCAGCATTACCGTCAAAACCACGACCACCCATCTTGCTGGGCTGGTTCCACTTTGCCGTCGAGACGGTCAAGTCGGAAACCGCTCCCTGGAGGTACAACGTAAGCTTTACCTGGCCTCTCAAAACTTTGACTATAGGGGTTTTCTGGTGTGCCCAGCTCATTCCCGGTATGCGTTTTGCCGTCCGACATGCCTATATTGCTGGGCTGGTTCTACTTTGCCGTCGGGAGGGTCAAGTCGGAAACCGCTTCCTGGAGGTATTGTACGTATAGTAATAGTAGGCTTTACCTGGCCTCTCAAAACTTTGAGTATAGGGGTTTTCTGGTGTGCCCAGCTCATTCCCGGTATGCGTTTTGCCGTCCGACATGCCTATATTGCTGGGCTGGTTCTACTTTGCCGTCGGGAGGGTCAAGTCGGAAACCGCTTCCTGGAGGTATTGTACGTATAGTAATAGTAGGCTTTACCTGGCCTCTCAAAACTTTGTGTATAGGGGTTGCCCAGCTCATTCCAGGTATCCGTTTTGACGTTAGACGTACCTATTTTGCTGGTCTGGTTCCAGTTTGCCGTTTGAAGGGTCAGTCGGGTTGGGGGTCAAGTGGTCGACAATAAAATTTGGTCAAATTTGGTATCAAATGAAAGCCCTAAGTGACGACGACTGACGAACATGACGACTGACTGACTTCAAAACGACTGACGTGACATTAGTTTAAAGTTGCTCATTTCAGGGACTGTCCAGGTGTCCACCTAAAAACCGTATTGCTCTGTACCACAGTTTCACCAGGGGGGGTACCCCCGCCCACAAAATTTTCGACCAACTTTACCTCCTTCCAGATTTTTTTACTTTCCCTCCCCCCACTTTTGGTTATCCCCCCTCGAACCCCCCCCAGCAGTTTTGGGACCAAAAAGTTAGCTAAATTTTGCCAAAAAAAGGTCATTATAGTAAAATTTTCTCAAATTTTGGTTTAGAGTCGCTTTTTACCGTGTGAAAACGCCTAAAACGATAAAAACAAGTCTTGTTTTGACGAGAAAAGCGTTAAAATACAGAAAATTTTGCGTTTTTATGCCATTTTTTGAATTTCCAGAGGAGCAATACGTAACTGAACGAAGTATACTGTATATATATATATATATATATATATATATATATATATATATATATATATATATATATATATATATATATATATATATATATATATATATATATATATATATATATATATATATATATATATATATATAAAAAAAAAAAAAAAAAAAAAAAAAAAAAAAAAAAAATAAAAAAAAAAAAAAAAAAAAAAAAAAAAAAAAAAAAAAAAAAAAAAAAAAAAAAAAAAAAAAAAAAAAAAAAAAAAAAAAAAAAAAAAAAAAAAAAAAAAAAAAAAAAAAAAAAAAACAAAAAAAAAAAAAAAAAAAAAAAAAAAAAAAAAAAAAAAAAAAAAAAAAAAAAAAAAAAAAAAAAAAAAAAAAAAAAAAAAAAAAAAAAAAAAAAAAAAAAA
>JASAND010023088.1:0-11696 GCA_030248195.1 Trissonchulus latispiculum
TTACACGTATGGTTGATCCGTCCTTCCCTTTGGTGGGCAGAATCGCTCGGAAAACGGAAAAATACGACACTCTAAAGACCTTCCATTCGCTACTTTATTGATTATTACTAATACTGAAACTGGGTGTGCAGTAAGCCTCCAGGGTGCTGCTGAGCTGAAGCTGAATGCTCACCAAAAGTAATCAGAATTAGAACTGACACTTTATAAGCCTTAGCTTAGCTATCATTTTCCTGCATTGACCACTAGCTTGCAACTGAAATTTTTAAATTTCTGAGTTAAATTATTAATGCAGGGACGTAAATATCGGAAAATAGAATGGTGGCTCAATCACAAGTCACTAGGTACAATTTTTCTACAAAGTTTCGCATCATGGATCAATCATGGGAGTGATAAGTGACATTTAGCACTCCCATAAGAAAATATGTTTTACTAATTAACGGGAGGCGGCTCAATCCTAATAATGGTTGGCTCAATCACACCACGGCTTAACACGTTTGGCTCAATCGGTTTTGGAGTTGGCTCATTCAATGGGAGTGCCAGGTGTACACACGTTATTATTCGCCACAATGAGATACCCAATGCATCCTACTTACGTTGGAATGCGTTGGGGATATGGAAATAATACACAACAAACCTTAACTTATCCACTGTTATTAAAACATAAATTTCTACTGGATAACTTAATTTTTACTTGTGGCAACTAAGCAAATATTAATTTTAAATTAATTAATTTAAAATTAAACAATTTTTAAGCAAACTATCGGTATTACAATGGGAAGTAATGCAGCAGCAAATATAGCAAATTTAGTTTTACACCAAATGGAATTTGAGTATATCGCAAATAACAAATCTAATGTCAATAACCAGTGTTAAACGCTGTTGGTAGATATAGATGATTTTACCCTACTCAATGATGGAGATTCTTCGAAACAGTACGTAAAGCATGATATGTATCCTAAAGAATTAGAACTTAACAAAGTTAATAGTAGTAATCAACATGCCAACGTGCTGGATATTAGTATAACTATAAAGGATAATATTTTTGTGACTAAATTATACGATAAACGCGATGATTTTCCATTCCATATTAATAAATATCCTGTGAATGAGTCTTACATAAGTAAAAAATTATACAAAATACAATTAAATGTCAAGTTAGTCGAATTACTAAAATTAATACAGATTTAAAGATTTCTTAGATGATTTGTCGACACTTAAGGACAGAGAGTACTCTAGTAAATTTATCAGGTCAATGTTGAGAGAAGCAACTGTGAATAACAATGACGCCACGGACGAATTCTTATATACACCGCATAAAAAATCAGACTTGTTCAAGGTAATAAATTAATATGCTACAACCATAGTATCCTATCATGTTGAGACCCCGTACAACTTGGGCTTCGGCCCCTTTTAAATTGGGCCTTGTGCCCCTATACTTATCTATCTTATCCTGTTCTGCTTACCCAGGCGTTTGCCACTTTTAACTTGGGCATTGCCCCACTGGGCTTGTCCGCCCGTCACGCTCGCAAAATTAAGTTTTCGGTCCTGAATGTCTAAATTACACATGCTGGAAATTGGTTTTGTCATAAAACACGGAAGTTGTAATAGCCAATCTCCAGTCAAATTTAGTAGGGAAGGATTTAGACCCCTATACTCTGGTTTCTTGCAAGAGGGGCTTGGCCTAACCAGTACTCGGCCAATACGCATACATTATTGTTAAACGATAAAGTACTGGATCTCTCTGACGATGAGTATAAAGGTCCTAATCCCGCCCAGGCCTATAAGTAAATAGGCCATCCCCAAACCTAATTTTCATGATTGGTCAGGGCCTGAGGGATTAGGGCCGAAAGACTTTGATCAATTATGATAATCTGTCCTTATCACAATAATCCCACCCATTGACCCCCTCTCCAGCACTAGTGTTTCTGTTGGTTTGCATTGAATCGTTTTGGTAGATTCTAATTATTTTAAAATGTTTCATTTTATTCAACTTAAAATGCTTCACTTTACTGCACACCTTTATTTCTTATTTCAGTTTTTGTGGTATATTTGCCTGTATATACTGGGTTCGGTGTTTTGTCACTTTTATCCATTGGTTTTCACGTTTAGTTGTTAATAAATACAAGATATTCCATTTACTTACTGTAAATGTCCTATTTTATGTTATTCCAGCGGGTGCAACTTTCCTTTACCTCTATTTCTTTCATAAAGGCAATGATATTGTACCCTGTAAATTGAAAACTTTTTCAGTTATGAAATACATACCTTTAACAATCTTCAATTTAAACCGTCCACACCAGACAATTTCTCTGTTTAGGCTCTGGTCGCAGTAAGAAGATGGCAAAGCGAGCTGCTGCTACGGCTTTGCTTGATTTGATGTGTGGCAGCATGGATCCAACCAGCCTTTCTGTTACTGATTGCGGTCTGGATGATCGCGTTGCAAGTGTGAGTAAATAGGCTGCGTTTAGGATAGTATTAGTGACAAAACAATTACCTGTTCACTGGTTCCAGAGAAAGCGTCGACATTAGAACAGTTTGAAAGTCAAACCACGAACACGCAGAGATTCTGACTTTATTTTAATTGTCCAAACAACGGTCGGTGCTTTTAAACACCTATTGGCTAAGGCGTTGAGCTTAGGATGGAAAGATCCGTAGTTCGATTCCTACCTTAGCCATAATGACGTTACATTGTTTCCTTGTGCAAGAAACGAAAACTGTTAATAAAGTCAACCCTTAACCGATTTTCTTCGTTCTTGTGTCATTCTGTGTGTTTTCAGATGGGAAAAGTCTCCTGAAAAAACTTTTAGCATGCACATTCCGGAAAAAACCTCGCTAAACCGATATTTTGAAATTTTTCAAATTTTTCAAAATTTTAAATGTTATAAAAAATTTCCTCTCATGACGATTCGGAAAATACGTATATAATTTTATGGGTCTCCTAAGAATATTAAATGCAGTATGTGATCACAATTTTGCACACATTTTTCTGTCAGACTTAGTTTTATTCGTGTTTTCATGGGACAGAGTTTAGCTTAAATTTTCAAACTAGGCAGGATGCAGAGTTTAGAGCTTAAAAAACGCTCAATGCTGCACTGAGAGCAGTTTTCCACCAAAACTATTTAAAGTCACGATAGAATGCATCTATAAGACTGCCACTGCCTTAGCAAGCTAATGTTACTCTATGTTGCATCAATAATTAGTTTCCTGCCACAACAGCACAAGAAATACGACTTCAGAAGCTTTAAACTGGATCGCAAAATAAAGCTATTGCTGAAAGCCATCGTCGGCGTCCATGAAACCAGCGTCGAAACCGTTTCGTGCATATTTATTTTTTAGTTTTTCTTAAATTTACCAAAAAAACCAAGTTCAATACAGCTCCACTGATGTGCCACCTAACTCTATTCTGGCAGAGGTCGCATGCGCCATGCATTTACTAACGTAGGTTGTTGGATGCCGATCTGTTATTTTGCCGTGAATATTCATACACCAACACATTGCTTATAAGCAATGTGTTGGTGTATGAATAAGTGTAGCTTTAAAAAACTTGTTCTTATAATACTACCATGGCTCCTACGTAACACACACCAAGCAAAATAGGATGCGTGGTATGTGGAATATCACGCCAATAATTTAAAATCCGTATGCCGCTCCACGTAGTGTAAATTTGCTTTGAAAATGGACAAACCAGCAAGCATCGATGGCTCTACAGGCCTGGCTGAAGGTTACATACTCTTTTGCTTGCGTGCAATTCGCGAGCACCTCGCGAAAATTCTGACTACTTTTTGTGTATGCTCGCGTGGTAAAATGTTTAAAAATTGCTCAATTTTGGGGGGCCCGGGCTCCGGACTTCCCCCCCCCACCCCCGACTTGCCAAAGATCTGCCCTCCCCGAAGCAAAGACCTATCTACACACTGGCTGTGTGGGATCTGCTATAGATAGCTGTGCTCACAGTACCCTTCTGGGCTTATTCTAGGGAATTTTTCTTGGGGGGCCCTCGGGGGGCGAGTCATTCTTGGGGGGGGGGCGAAAATTTTTCAAAATTTTTCTAAAAACATGCTAAAAATAGCGCTGTTTTTATAGTAATCCCCAAAAAAGTTTATTTTTAGTGCAAAAATAGTGCTTAAATAGGCAAAAATCGACTAAAAATCTCCGGCGAAGCCGGAAAATTTTTGAAATTTTGGCCTTCTGAGCGATTTTTTCAGGGCTAAAGTTGGTACCAAAAGGGGCACCTACTTTTTTTGGGAGGGGGCGATTTTTGGGGGGGGACGATTTTTTGGGGGGAAGGGTGTTTATGGCCCCCCCACTAGAATAAGCCCAGCCCTTTTGTGCCAGAACCCCCATTTTCTAACCACTGTAGCGGTTCTTTAAGTAGTTGTTCGGGCATCTGTTTGCAAGACGTCATGTTTCCAATTTCCTCTGTAGAAACATTTCTGTTTTTCACGGTTCTGTGAGATATTGCCTGTCATAGAAATGGGCCACTTTATCCGAATCTTCGGAAACGTGCCTAAACAAACGATTATAGCAAACTATTATTATAACTCGGCAATTTAACCACTGTTACGATTGCTCTTCTGATTCATGTATTTCTCTTTTCTACTTTTACATTGTAGGATGTGATCATTCAACTGAAAGAGCTGAAGCAAATGCGGGAGCAGAGTCAGAACGCGGAGGCTCGCGTGGCCCAGCGTGTGGCCGCCGAGCTGAAGGCTGTGCTCAGTGGTCGTGCCGCGGCCAAACATAGTCAGAAGTCGGCCACGTATCTGCTGGCCAAGATTGCGGACCGGGCCGGTTTTCAGGCAGAGTATGGACCTGTGCAAAAGTTTAAAACTGCTGACGGAACAGGTGAGTGAGCATATGGCGACTGGCGGCGAAACGATCTTTCAAATATTTTCGTCTAATGTTCCAAAAAAATTCAAAAAACTTCGTTCAACACTTCTCCACTGATGAGCCGCAAGTGTTTGAACCAAGTCTGGTAGAGGTCGCATGCACTACTAATATAGAAATTATATATGTTTTTCACGTTTACAAATGGAAAGTTCATTAATTAGCAGGAGAGTATTTATGTATTTCTGTAATATTTGGGTCGGACTTCTAACTTGAGTTAACTTCATTCCGAATAAAATCTCGGAAAAGGAAAATAAGAAATTGGTACGTAACCTAACTTGTTCCTTTCATATGGCTGTTTTCGACGTCATGGCATGGCTTAGTTCTGTTCATTTTCCTTTCACGGGAATTTTTTGTATAACTTTCCTTTCTTCCTTTCCTTTAAATTTGAGAGAAACGTTTTGAGCTTGAATTTGCTTAACGTTGTCAATTCCTCCATTTTCCTCCAGATAGTTTTATTGCTCTGTCAGTGCTCGGATCTGGTTTGTTTCACCAATTATTAATTTACAACTGGTTTATTCTATTGGTTCCTTTTTGTTTGTTCCCCTATAATTATGTCGGTTTTGGGATTTCTTTGTTTAGAGCAGTATAAATGTTTGTTGCGACTGATCATGGCCCCGGTGGGCGTTTGTCTTGGGACTGGACCAAGCAAAGAAGCTGCCCAGGAGACTGCGGCACAATGCGCCATGGAATATCTGAAAATGATTGGAGGATTTACTCAAGCTGAGGAATAGGCTTTTCTTCCAGTTGGCCTTTTTTTCTATTTTCATGATGATATTGACATAATAGGCTTGAAGGATGTTGTGATTATTGGTACCAAGAGTTTTTGCATTATACATACTTGTATTTATACATACTTGTTTTGACAGGCCATTCTTTGTGCAGTGCAGCAGTAGACATTCTCTGAAAGCTTTCGGTCGCCCCCCCCCTGGAAATTAGATCTTGTATATCAAAATAAGGGTGACACACTCCCTGGCTTAATGTTCAAGCTCGAAAACAAGTATATAAAGATCTGTTTGTTGGTCTAAATTGTGTCTGTTTCTACATGCAGTGAATTTAACGAATGTATTTGCTTCTGTTTTGCTTACACTGTATAGAATATTTGATATGCTTCATTCATTCACGGGGGGGGGTTCATTTGGGTCATTTTTCGATTTCACTGTTTTCTATAAATTTTATTGTCCACCCATTATTTGTTAACGAGTTTTTTGAAAATTAAAGACGGAAGTTTTAAGGTTATCTAGTAGTTGCACCGCAAAGTCTAGTTGTCATGTGTTAAAACTTAGATAATGAGAACAGTTGGCATCATTCGCGTGTGCCAGAAAATCTTTTGACAAACGTTTAAGAATTTGGACAAATTTTAGATTAAATCATAACCGGACTGTTAAACTGCGGAATTTAGAAATTAAAATATTAATTTTGACCTTTAAAATTGGTTCATTTTTGAAGATCTATAATGTGACTTGATGCTAAAACCGTGATAAATTTTTAATCTTCTTTCTATGTAAGTAACATTCTTTCATTCAAAATTAGTTTAAAATGTTAAATGCTTATTTTAATTCTAATTAAAGGTTCCGCAGTTTAACAATTTTGGCAATGATTTCTTATTAAAAAGTCTGGATTCATATACGTTTGTTGGGAGATGTTTTTGTCGCACGTGAAGATAACAAATTTGGATTTTCGCTTTTTCAGATCACCATCCTACAACTCTGAATTTTTCGGGTCGTAGTTGCTGCAGTGGCATTCTACTTTCTTTCGTTTATTGTCTTGTATGCTCCACTTGTTATGTGTAGTGCATCCGTGTTGCTACGAATATGTTAGTTTTTAATCTCATTCGTTTTCCATGTTGTAAAATTGGGCAGTTTTCTTTCCATGTATGCTGTACCTTTACAGTTTACACATTTTACTCTGCGGCTACAGGTGCCTCAACTATGTTCAGGAACAAAGTTGATGCTACAAAATGGTGTTGTAAAACCCATCGCTGCGTTATTAACAGGCAATGTGTTAATCGTATTATAGTGGTATTTCCTTTCATTGCTCTAGTTAATTATCCAAACCAAATCCTTAAGTTGCCTCTTTTGAACGTCGTTTTTAGCTGGTCTGATTTTGTCGTAGTGATAATAATAATCCAATAAACTATTCTTAAAGCTAATATCGAAATTAGCGATTATACAAACACCTTTTCACCTCACGGTTTTTGTATCTTACCGGCGTCTGTTTATTTTGTATACTTGTTAGCACGTCTGTTCTTATGGCGGTGCGTTGGCTTTGTTTACTTGTTTGTGGCCTGCCACTGTCAATTGATACTTGTGATATTGTGGCATAATCTCAGAGGCGGTGTTAAATTATATTGATTAATCAGGGTATTTTTTAGGGTTTTTTCCGAGGGTGGGTGGGGGGTTGGAGATTTTTTGCTAAAATGAGCCAAACATTGGTATTTTTTGGCGTATTCTGCATGGTTAAACGCAAAAAGTTGTCAATAATGCCAAGATTTAAGCTAAATACGTATAGTGATTTTACAAAAACTTTTCGGCGAAGTCGGAAAATGTTTTAAAAATTTGCCTATTTTTGTCAAAAATTTGGGCCTTTAAAAATCCCGGGGGGAAGCAAAAATTCAGAGACTGTTGAGGAGGCATCGGGGGATATCAATTCCGGGGAGCCTCTAAAATTCCCTGTTAAATAGGTCTGCGTTTCCAAATAGTTGCCCTCAAAAACCTGGACATGTGATTGCTTATTGTGCACCAAATTATCCATTGGCCCTTCTTTCTAGTTTACATTTAGATACGTGGTTTTCTGTGCTCTTGCCACTGGTGTTGTTGTTGGCCGGCCGGTTTTGTGACTCGGCCGCGGCCGACCGGCCGGTACCAGTTTTGCCCTATTTTTCGTGTATTTTTCCAAAAGTTATAGTATATGATGCATACAGGTGTATATAATTTAAAAGAAAAATTTTGGATTAACACGAGGGTGTATTTATTTATTTATTTCTTTAATTTTTGGAAGGATTTCTATTTTTGTCCACTTCATCCCATAAATAAATTCCGAAAAAATGATGTACGTAACCTAACTTGTTCCTATAATACAGTACTCCTGGTTATGTATAACTGTATTGTAAAGTAATATCAAGTGTTTTCCTTGTTGTTTCCCTCGGCCGGCAGCAACTCTACGTTCCTCTATTTGGCGTGTTCTATTATACACTACCTCTGAGTTATGCTTTGTTTTGTCAATAAAGCTGTGTTCTCTTTTCTGTGTGAGAAACACTAGGAGGAACTGATCATCTGTGTGAAAATCCAAGCAAACTGAAGAAATCTTTGCAGCTGGTTTGGATTTCATTTAATGAATGAATGAACTACATTTAAAGGCCGAAATACTTTTAAAAAATCGAAACCTAGAACTGATTTTCACGATTCGGTTGGTTACTGGTTAGCTGTTGCGGTTCAAAAACGACTAAACGTTTTAAGGCTCTGTACATTTGGGCAAACTGTGTTTTCGATTCATCGACTAGAGACAATGCCCGTTCGATCCTATCTCTTCAGTCACTGAGGCGCCTTACTCAGGTTTACTGAGTTGTTTTCTAATGCAAGAGGGTAGAGATGAGCACGGGCCGGATTTTTTTCGACCCGGCTCGCTCCAAAATTTTGCTCGGCCCGGCCCGACCCCGCCCGCTGGCCAAATTTTTCGGCCCTGCCTTGCCTGGCCCGCCAAAATAAAAGCTCCAAAATTTTACTAACAATATTATTTCAAAGGCTGCAATGCAAGATGGAGAGGCTAAATTATACTACGAAATGTTAAATTTTGCCATAAAATAACCAGAATCAGTAAATTGTAGCTACTTTTAGTGATTTTACAACATTTTCTAGAGTTGAACCGGCCCGTTTCGGCCAGCTCCTGCCCGAATTTAAACATCCTGAAAGGAGCATTATCCCGTCGCCGTTTTTAACAAACTAATCTCTATTCGGCTTGCAATGGTTATTTCTAAAGAATAGGACGATACAGCGCTTTAAGCCCGGTTCATACTTGTCTCTGAGTCTCTGTCTCTTAGTCTCTGTCTCTATGTCTCTGTCTCTATACGGTTCATACCTGTCTCTGTCTTTTTGTCCTTTTGTCTCTATGCTGTCCTTAAGTGTCTCTAAGCGAAGTTGAACAATGCTCAACTTTTCTGCCTGTCCTTAAGAGACAGCCAATCAGAACATAGAATAATATCACGTGAGCAGTCAGTTAAGTTAGATATTTTAAGGTAACTGCACTTATATCAAATTTTAAAGTCGGTTTTCATCATATATAAGTTTAGCTGTAAACGGAGCAGCAATATTAAGAAGATATTAGTCAATTTGAAAAAGTTTTTGTTCGGTTTTGATTAAGTCCAGTGACCAATGGAATTTGAATTAGTTGTCACATGACCGAGTCTCTGTCCTGTTGTCCTTTTAAGTATGAACGTCTTGTCTCTATCAGCTTAGAGACAAAAGGACAGAGACATAGAGACAAGGACATAAAGACAGAGACTCAGAGACAAGTATGAACCGGGCTTTACGCTTTCTCCTTTATCAAAGACTAAACTCGGGTTATGTCCCAAACCCGGTTCATTTCATATGTCAAGGATAACATTGCCCCCTGAACCTTTATCTAAATCTAAACCACATGCTAGGTCTCTATCTAACCCAAGTTCATTTTTATTATTCCTGCTGGAGCAGGAATGCATAAAAAGGAAACTACTATGTTCATTGTAGCATGAGTCACTTCTCTCTTCACAAACCCTATCTTTAACACAGGGCTAGCTTAGGGCCGGGTTTTTTTGTATGAGATTATGCAAATTAAGTTTTGCAACCACTATTTAAGCAGTCGCGCTGACTTCCTTCGCGCAGTCTTCGGCTGTCATCAATCTGAATGGTTGCATATTTTTAAACACCAGTGCGGCTTGGGAGCTACACAGAGGTGTAACAGGTAGCTACGTAAGGTTGCTGCACCTGGCTTGACTTACACTGGATTGCACCAAAAGAGATAATCTCGAGCTTCAGATTATCTCGAGATTAACTCAAGATTAACTGGAGATTATCTCGACAGAGCATTGCACCAACCAGAACTGAAGATAATCTTGAGTTCGAGATAATCCCCAACTACTGAAATTTGAATCCTACCCCTGAGTAGGATTACGTCAAGATAATCTCTAGGTTTCCACTAGAGATGCCTGGATTTGAGCCGTTGGTGTGCATGTTTTCTATTTTGACAACAAATTTTGAGCATTGTTAGGTATACTTTATAAACGCCGCAGCTTACAACACTTGATTATAGATGCTTTTATTAATATATTCAAAAGCATTTTAGTTTTTTATATGCCAACGTACATTAAAAGATATACGCAAAAATTGATGTATCATTTATCTAAACGTTATAAGCAGTAATATCTTGCATTTGAATTTTCAAACAATCCTTTTAATTTCAAATACTTAAACTGGATAATAATATGGCCAAACACATCTTACTGAATGATGCCGCCCAAGTAAACTTCATTCTGTAATCGACAGACTACCTTTAAATTTGAAATTGTCATGTGATAAAACAGACGAAAGGTTCTATTTTGATTGGTCAAACTGCTCATCACATGACATGAAAACGCAGTTTGATTGGGTAATCCTTAACTCGAGATAATCTCGAGCTTAAGCTGTAGATCAGATAATCTCGAACCAATTTTGGTTGGTGCAGCAGATAATCTTTAACTCAGAGTTAGAGATAAGCTACAGCTAATTCAATCCTGAACTTGAAGATTATCGCTAGCTTAAGCTTGAGATAATCTTGATGTTGGTGCAAACGGGCGTTAGGCTCGCCAACGAGGTGTGGGGCTTAGGCCTACTCTCGCCGAAATTTAGCAGTTGAAGTTCAGCGAAGGAGGTTCAAAGTAAAAATAACAAAAACAAGAACGCTGTAATAGATGGTTACGAAATGCACTACATATTTTGAACGTCAAACTTTTCTGTTTAATATGTTCGCAAGCTGCGTAAGTGAAATCGAAAGAAAGTCACCAAGTGATGTAGCTTGCAACTGGCATAAAACTTGACTCCAGCTTAATTAATTTGTTGTTGATTACTAAAAGGTCTACAAAGGAATATTTCCCCTTTTGGGGCCTACTTGTTTATTTTAAACACATGAATTTAACCCGGAATAGTGACTTAGCTCGGGTTTATGCGTTCACAATATCGTGACATGTTAAGAGGGTATGTGTCTAGGAGCCGGGCTCTGGAGGTGCCATAGCGGATCATAGCGTATGAGTTTGTCTGTGCTTAGTGCTGTAATAATGCTTAAGGGGGGGGGTCCATTTTTGGCCGATTTTTCGACCATCTCCGATTTTGCTCATTTTCACATATTTTGTTCTCCGATTGGTATATTTTAACGAGTTTTTGAAATTAAAGTCAGATCTTTTACGGTTAATGAGTAATTTCACTTCAAAGTTGAGATCTCATGTGTTAAACATAGGAAACTGGAAAAGTTTCATTTTTTTGACTTGTGTCAAAAAAACTTTCCAGTTTATATGAGATCTCAACTTTGAATTAACCGTAAGATACGACTTTGAGCTCATTATCTACCAATCGAGCTGAAAATGAGCAAATCGGGGTCAAAAATGTGAAACATTATTGTACTAAGCACAGACAAACTCATACGCTATGATCCGCTATGTGCCTACAGTACGCTCTAGACACTTCCTGTTGTGCGATATGTGAACATAAACTTGAGCTGAATTCCGAGTTGGTGTACCATTTAAAATATAATTAAAAATTAATTAAGCTGAGTCAAAGTTTTATGCCGGTTGCAAGCCCCATCTT